>BMAW01126774.1:0-24847 GCA_019974015.1 Nephila pilipes | reverse complement strand
AACTTTTCAATGGTAGAATTGTGAATCTAGTAAGTTTTTGTGTTCGTCGCGATGATGAATGCAGTGAACTCTCTAAAAAAGCCACAATGTTTTTATTGATGTTTGCTTGCACGGAGCTTGTTGAATGGGGCGTTTTCTTTGCATACTTACATTAATATATATATATATATATATATATATATATATATATATATATATATATATTAACTGTATCTTTACATTTATGATTGTATTTATCCTCTCTTTTGAACTTAATTTTCAAAACACACTTTGTGTGCAATAACAATCTCAAACATCCCATGCCCCCCTCCTTCTCCTCTTTGCATTAATTTGCTTTTGTTGACTTCAAAAATAAAATATATAAATATAAATAAGTTTTTAAAAAAACTATGTCATGAAAAATAGACAACAAATTGAACGCAATGTACACTTTTATTGGCGAAGTTTTCTGAATTAGTAATGGGTGAAGCAGAAGTGGGGGGGGAGAGAAAATGCCTCAAGGGATTTGAGCTGGGAGTACGGGGAAAGATGCCGGAGAGGGAGAAAAAGCTGGAGTACGAGGACTGAAAGGAATTGGGAACTTCTGATTTACTTGATTACAGCTCCATCTGGTGTCAAAAATTTCTACTATGAATTTTTTCCGACTAAGCCTTGAGCCCATGATCTACATAACACATATTTGAAGTTTTATTTGGATCCCTTCAATAAAACGGGAGTTTCGGGTTTCCAGTTTAAATTTAACCACTCGAAACAAATAAGACAATATTTTGTCAGGATAATCTCAAATTTAATTTTCAAGTATCAAAATTATTGAGCCAAACGATTGAATAAGATATTAATAATATAACACTTTTTTAGCTGATAGATGTCCCTGGGATATCTGTTTACCGTACGAATGACCAACTAGAGTAAGGGTGCTTGTGCGTGAAGAACAGCAGATTTTTTTAACTCAAATATTTTATACAAGTTATAGTTAAAAAAAAAGTGTAAATCTTTTTGTGCAAGAATACATGTAGGTTTTTTTTTTTTTGCATGGATAAATGTTTTTTTTTTACATATATATATTTGAATGAATGTAGATTTTTTTTTAAAAAATAAAAATATAAGTTTTCTATTTGTCACTGTTGGAAATGTTCTTCGAAAGTGAGCTGTAATGTGTGTCTTTCGGAGGAGAATAAATTTAAGACGCAATCCAATGACAAGGTAGAAATACAGTTGCCATGTTTTTTTAAAGGGAGAGAATAATTATAACATCTGTATGCTCAGCATTGTTTATCGCTTCTTGTGCATTTGCAACTCAGTTTGCACATAAGATGCAAACAAATGACAACTTTTCAAATGCAAAACTTGTACTTTGTATACGTATTTGTTCACGTACAAATCAAAAAGCGCGCGTTCATAGCTTTGTTATTAACTCAATCAGAAGAAACTCATTCAACATTTCTGCTATGCCATATTCATTGATCGATTGATTTTCATTCGAATTCGTATATAGCAGTGACATCTGGTGCAGAAAAAGGGAACTTTGAAATCTATGAATGAAACTATTCTGGATTAATCAAATTTAACACACGTGCTGCCCTCTAGTGAATAGCATAAGTGACATTTATCTATTGCCTAAAACGAATACCTGATTTTAAAATTTTCAGATATTCACTATGATATATATATATATATATATATATATATATATATATATATATATATATTAAAAAGACACAAATGTGTTCATAACCTATGCACTCGTTATTTCAATATTTCTGATATAAATTCTTTCAATATAGAAAAAGAATTTAAATGTGATGAATACCCTTATAAATATTTAATATTAATTTATCTTATAAGAGTTTTGACTTTTCGAAGCAAATTCCATTATTTCACGAATATATTTTGAAGAAATTTACAAACAACAATACTCGATGCAGAAATTGGGGGGGGAGGTGTGATTTAGTTTTAAAAAGTAAGAAATTTGTAAATAAAAATTATCTTAACAAAACTCCAATTCTTCTTACTTATCTGGGGAAAAAAATAATTCGAATTAATTTTTTTACAGTAGTCGAATGTTTGATATCAGTAATAATTAATATGTTATTGAAATCGGAGCTATTTCTGGTGCTTTTACTTTAAAATTTACTAGAATCTGTTAAATTCTTTTGTTATAACAAAATGAGGGTTATAAATTCTTTTATTTTAAAATTAATTATTGACTGTTGTATAAGTCTTATGCGTTTGAATCCTAAAAGATTTGAATTCGGGTAAGAGATTGTGCTTTAACAGCAGTCTATTTTAAAATTTACTTACTAATAGTTGTGAAGTCGAATTTTCTTCCTATAGAATTATAAAAAAAAACTTATTTAAACAAGTAAAAAAGTTTTAACAGGTGTTTTCTTAAAGGTCAATTTTAAGTTTGTTGTTGTCACAGCTTATAAACGTTTTAACATCTGTTAGCCCATTCATAGTACTTGTTTGCATTAAATTTTCACTTTTAAGAAATCAATTGTTAAATTGAATTAAAACAAAGAATGTAATAATTAATATTTATAGTCACATATATTGACAGCAGAATTTGTGAGATACAACCAAAATTATTTTTCAAGATTTTATAAGGAGGGAGAGTTTTTAAAACTCCTTATTTAAAGTATGGATATACAACTATAGATGGCAGCACTACAGAAAATTGAATTGTTCCTTGGATCACTAATTTTATGCTTATACATTTTATTCCTTTTGTGTTAATTGTAAAATAAATCGTCTCAGTTATATTTTGATTTAAAAGAATACCCTACAATCACGTAAGATTAAATTAAAAAATAAATTAGTATCTTTTAGCGATACAATCAAACATTTAGTGACTGAAACTTTTTCCAAAGTTTAAAACATTCTTTAATACTTAACTTCAGTATCATTAACTGTAAGTGTAAAAAAAAGTCAATGTTTCATAATTTTTTAAGTAATATATATATATAAACATGATTAAATTTAATATTCTCATAAGAATAAATTTTGATTACGTTATTTATTCAGGAAATTGATTTTTCGAAAAATGGTAGTTACTGGATTAATTATTTATTAAAAGTTATCGAATTTTTTCTTACTAAGAAAAAATATTTCTTTCAGTTAAAAAAAAACCTCAGTTTAGGATTTCTGAAAGTTATTTCTTATTTTGTTAAGCAATAGTAGTTTTATATTTTTGAAGCATCATTTCATAATAGATACACAAAACGAAGATGATGGGAAAACAATCTGTTTCACTTTTTTTAAAAAAAAATATGTTAAAACTTTTGGTGAATTTCTTAGTCGCCAAATCAGTTCCATGTTACTTAGGAGCATAATTACTTTCATAAAAAATGGTGTCAACTTTTTATGGTATCGTGCTTAAAACAAATAAAACATTAGATCAGCAAGTATTGAATGAATTTACGTCAACATATCGATTTTACCAAAATTGAAATTATTAAAATGTTTTTGTTTGTTTGTTTTCTTCAACATAATTCTTCCTCGGTGAGCATTATTTGTGTCACTTTGCTTTGACAACTGTCGTATTCTGATTGTTTATTTTGAAGAGTAAAAATATTTGACGCACTCGCAATTATGCAAGCAAAACTAAACACTAATACAAATTGTACAGAAGGAAGTGCAAATTGCTAAATTAAATCTTAATAAGAGGTTTAAGCCTAATAGTGTTTAATGAAAGTTTTTAAAAACATAAAATACTATTTCAGAGTGATTTTCAAGGTTTTTCAAATCTTCATTCATCAAACCAAAGGTTTTTGAAATTTTTTTCTTTCTTTCAATTTTTAAAATATATACCTTTATTAATGGTAGTAGTGTATTTATTATTTGTATTCATAAAAATAATTCGTTTTCAAGAAATCTGAGAAACTTCAAACGTGTTTGGAAATATGAATATTTTTAAAACTGTTAATTGAATATCGCTAGTTTTGACTAAGCTTTTTTTTTTTTTTTTTTTTTTTAATATTTAGATTATTTTTGCATTAATGTATTAAAAAACTATAAAGACAAAAATTTTAACACATTACTTATCTTTAAATACTCTTAAAACTATGAATTTTCGCGCGATTTATTTCTCAATCTTTATGAAAATGTTTAGTAATATCACTTTTTTAAGTACTAAAAATTTTTAAAAATTGAACTAATCCAAAAATAATTTTTTTTAAAGTTTATATAAGGTATTGTACATCCAAAAGTATCATCAAAGCAATATTTTCAAAAATTAACGACATATATTTTGAGCATTGGAGTGAAGTATAAGTTATTATTTTTCTTGATAATCTTCTACTTTCAGAAATACTGGTGGAAAATTTTGAACTGTTGTTTAGCAGAGAAAGTAATAGTAACTTATGGCAATATAATTACAAGGGTGGTCAAAAAGTACCAGTTTTTGAAGATAGATGGCGCTGCTAAGGAAATTTCATATTGCCGCTGTGTGTTGTCATCTGTTATACGGAGCAAAAACCAATTTTAGTTTTAGTTTGATAGCTATTTGCTGCTATATCAAAATTTAATTGCTGTCGTGTCTAATTGTTGTTGCTATTTTGTGTCGAGTAGTCACCGCTTGGTTTTATAATAATAAACCTGAAACCAAGCAGCAATAAAAACAATGGTTTCTTTTTGGTGTATCCTCTCAAAAAAGCAAAGACGGTCTCATCCACTGGAAATTATATGGCGACGAATTTTCGGATGAGGAGGGCATCATACTCACGGACTTATGAGAAAAAACAGTTTTTGATCGTACTCAGTGAGATACCCACATTCCCACCTCCCATTTCTAACGTATTTGGATACTTTTGAATCCCCCTCATTTTATTGAACTTTATTATTATTTAAGTTATACCCATATAATGGTTATTTTTTGATAATTTTGAAGTATTTTTAAGTTATTTTGGGTACTTTGTAAGTTATTTAATAAATTTGTTATGTCACTAATACTTTGACCCTACTGATAAATATTGAAAACCGTATACCACAAATAAAAAAAAACTTTCATCAAAGCTGTTTCCTCTTAAACGTTCTCAACAAAAAGACTTGAAAGAAATCGAAAAGGTCAAAAGGAAGGGGGTAAGGATAATTTATTAGAGTGATATAGCTATAGATAAAAGAAAAAAGTTGGCGTCATTCTTCCATCGAAGTATATAGATATAAGTATTAGCACATTTATATACGACAATTTATATTAGCTTAATATAGAAAATAATTCCGATTCAGTGGTATTTAACACATTAATGTTGAATATCATACTAAAATATTTTATTAGCGAAGGAATTATATTCTTTATATAGGTAACAGCTATTTTTTCCCTGGAATTTTATTTTTTTCCCTAGTGTAACTTTTCCAGAGATAGCCTCGATTAATTATTTATGAAAAGTGCGTGAGTATGAGACAATAAATGCGGTAACAGAATATTTATAGAATGTAGCGCAGAAAAAAATACAAGGAACAAAACTTAATAATGATAAGAGCAAATAATATAAATTTTATTACAAATACGCATTTCCCCCCCTTATTGTTCGATTTTTTTTTAATTTGAGATGTTCTCAACTTTATTTGATTTATCAAACATTCGGTTACCTATGCACTTTCGAATATCGATACCCATGAGTTTTACACAGAAAAGAAGTCTTCTTTCGTCCGATAGATATTCGGTTGGATGTGAGCCAACTTATCAGATAATATGCAAAATATAATTGATCAAAATGTACTCAAAAGATAAATTAACTGACTCAAACGAATTAATCATTTAGTTATCATAAAACGAATTTTAAGTAACGGAATACAATAGATTTATCTTCGGATCCTGGTTCATAAATTCCTTGTTCAGATGCATTTGCTAGAGATGCCATTATTTCACGTAAACGTTCTTTAATTCGGCATGCTTGGGACCCCGGTCTTGCCGAATTATCAAGCATGGACGTAATTTTAACGAGGATGTCACTCTAGATAAAACTTTTAACTATTTAAACATGCATTTAATGTGTTTATCCACATTCTGAACCTTTATAGACGTTATCAATATCCAACAAAGTATTTCGTCTCTCATTCTAACAACTACAAACTTAAATTCAAACAGTGCACATTAATTTAATTGAATACTCTTGCATTGATTAAAACACAGCACAAAAGAAAAATTAATACAGTTCAATAATAGTTTAAAAAAGTTATAATAATCCACTTTAGTCACATGCTTACATTTGTTAATTTTATCAGCGCTTTAGAAACACCTGCCGGGCTTCTAGAACATTTTATTGTACTGTAAACTGTATGTATACTGTTGTAATATTGTGCAAATATGATATGCAAACCAGTAGAAAACAAGAAACACCATAATAAGATGAAAACTGACATTTACAACAAACACAGGGCTAAAATGCGAGCAGCGCTGTATTACAACCCGGAGGTCAAGGTCAACAAACTCCCAAATGCACAAAAAAAAAATTCAATAGTGAACGTTTCAATTGGTTCCGAATAAGAGACTGTGTCGAGCCATCGAATGTCCAATTAAAGAGAGCTTACAGTACTTCTATATCTGATCTCACAAATTGTTATAATTGAAGAAAGTTAATTATAATAATTAAAAACCTTATGAGGAAAAAAAGTAATAAATTTACAAAGAGCGGATTGATTTGTTCGTTAGTTTTAATGGCATTGTAACATATCATGGAACAAATTACGTCAAACACAAAATGTAAAAGAAAATGAGCTCGTAAAATACAGGGTGTTTACAAAGGAATATCCTAGTTATGAAGAGTTACAATTACAGAACTAAAGGAGTTGCAACCATTTTAGGCAAATCAAATTAAAAATAATACCTTAAAGTTTACAAAATAATCATTGCTCAATGTGACCCCATCAGAAATAGGAGCGATATCCAATGTTACGATTCACTTGATTGGTAGCCAAGCGGATGACTACCTTATACTTATATAATCTCAGTGGTTCCCAAAAAACCTTAATTTAATTCCCTGTAATTAAAACTGTAACACCGAACATACTGGAAAAAGTATGGGATGAGTTTTATTATCGAAAGGATATCGTCCGTGTTTCTGGTGGTAGTTACACTGAATATTAGTAAATTGATAATCTTTTTTAATTTAATTTGTGAAAAGAGGTGGTAGCTTCTTCAGTGATGTAATAGTAGTTCTTCAAAATTTAGATAATCTTTTGTAAGCTCCCGGCTGCTATTTATAGTATAACATTATTAGAGAAATGAAATTTAAAAAAAATTAAATACACCTAATCCTCGATTTATAACCTATGCGACTTTTGACCATCTGCACTTATGACCACAATAAATAAATAAAATATGTAAAGATATTGCGTTATAGTAATAATAATAATATTGCACTAATTTTTCGGGTTGTGTATTTTTGTGTACAGTGCATACTATTGAGTACATATAATGTATTATTCACAAAATGTACAATAGTAATACGTACACAGATTAATTTTTTATGCTTTATGTATAATTTTATAAACCGTGTGAATAAAAAAAAACGTTCAGAAACATAAATCCAAATAACGACCTGTGCGACTTTCGACTATCCACACTCATGACAAAGATGTGGCCGCGGTAGCTTAGTGGTTATGGTTTCAGATTCATGGCTGTCGGTTTTCGTTCAGTCGCGGGTTCGGTCCTTGGCCACTAAAGCCCCACCGTGTAGCCAGGGCTGATGTACGTTAAATCTGTCAAGGCCCAAAGTCCTCCCTATTGGCATGGTGTGGAAGTTGGGAGGGGGGTGCCAGCTCAGGTATCATCCTCGTCACTTGACCGAGGTTCACAATTACGAGGTCCGTCGCCAATAGCCCTCGTTTTGCTTCTAGTGCGACGTTAATAAAAACTGAACTAAGACAAAGATAAATTAATAAAATTCATAAATAAATAGTTTATTAATAACAATAATATTATGGAAATTTTCGGGTTGTATTTTTGTTTATAATGCGATATTGTACTTAAGCATATTTGACGATATATACTTCATATACAATAATAATACGTATATACAGTTAACTTCTGTGTTTTATGTATAATTTTACTACCCGTATGAATGAAAACAGTGTTGAAAAATATGAATCTGACTTACGACTAGTTCACCTAGTGACATGTTAGTTTGTACGGGGAACTTAGTCACAAGTCGAGGAGATCCTGTACAATGGGGGAAAAAAAGTCATACTATCCTACGTCACAGTTAAGCAACAACATTTGAGGAATAGAACGACCGGAAGCAGATAGCAAGATTAAAAAATTACCAAGATAAAAGTGAGAAATTTATCATTTACAAGTAATGTTATTCTCGAAATTTAAAATTAGTGGGTCTAATATGAAAGGGATAATATTATAACAATGATAATGAATGAAAATATTTATGTATTCATTTTAAGGGAAGTTTGGGCCTTCATGCAAAACGAAATATCATAGAACATCTGGAAACGAGTACAATTTAAAGTATAAAAAAGAATTTTTATTGTTAACGAAATGATGATGATTCTAAAAACATTATAAGACGCTAGCAGCTGAATTAAAAATTTGCACTTAAATCTCCATTTTTGTGATAAAATAGAAATAACTTAAAAAGAACTATCATTTCCACAAATAAAAAAAAAATGAATGTTTAAAATTTTTTTTAAAAAAGAAGAAAATAATAAAAGTAAACGAACATAAAATTTGTTAAAACCATAAGAATTTAGTATACATTTTATGGAGAATACACACAGAAAAAAGCACACGTCCATACACGTACATGTATTTGTGTTCGCCACATTTTACGGAGAACACACTTACATTGATTTGAAAGTAAGGCCTCCGTAGCCATAACATTTTTATTTGTTATGTGATTTTCAAAGCTCTTCAATGCATGAAAGCTACATGTGTCCCTTATATTATTCATGTGTTTTCATTTATTCCAGGTATCGTTAGTGTGTTAAGAAGTGAAGAAGACAAAGACCTCTTGGAGATGATGTTGAAGCCCGCTATCTCGCCCCTTGCGACTTTCACCTTTTCTGAAGGGAGAGAGAACCTAAAGAGGCATTCCCTACTGTTTTGATAAAGAGGTGAGAGCATCCATTACAGCCTGGTGTCCACAGCAACCACCGGAATTCTGCAACAACTTTGACCGACAAGTCGCGCGTTGACCGACAAGTCGCGCGTTGACGCAAGCGCGTGAATCGGGATATAAAGTACATCAAAAGCCGACAAGTACTATTACGTAGAAGATGCGTGTTGATTTCTGGTACTACAAAATTAAAAAAAATCCGTTAGTAAATAAAAAGTTATGACCAAGCGTTTGATAAAGCCTTTTATGAAAAATAATGAAAGGAAACATATATTAAATTTGTTAGAATCCAGAGATTTTTATTTATATATTATATAGAGAACACGCGTGCATATAGTAAGTTTTTATAACTAAAAATTAATTATTTTTTTTACTGATGATTACATTAAAAATAATTTATTTAAAATCGGTTTCTGCCACTAAACACTACATCTTTCGTTTTCGTGAGACGATCGTATAACTAGAACTACTAGAATCCTTATAAACTTATGGAATTCATTTTTATTTTACATATATTGGATTATTAATTTTTTTAACTTTGTAAAAGTTAATAAAGTCGAGTAAAAACTAAATTACTTTTAATAACTCAATAACTCAAAACGATTTAGTTGGACTTCGTATAAAAAGTAATTAGATATGGAAATGAGAAATGTAATATTAGAATTATGCAGAGTAAAAAATAACTCAATCAGTTTTTAGTCATGATACAAACAACTTGATCAATTTGTATAAAATTGAAGATGGATTGGAAGAATACACATTTTGCAATTAAAATTTAAAATATTATCCTTTGCTTACTCAAAATAAGAAAAAAAAAATTTCATTTCCTCTTTTGGTTTCATACAATTATATGGTTTCAGAAAAATATAGAAAAAATAGCAAAATAATTATAAACAAGTAAATAATAATAATAAAGTAGATATTAATGAGACATTTTAAGATTAAAAAAATTACTCCTTTTTTAAATTTAACAATGTTCAAAAGTAACATTTAAAATCACTCAAATTACTCGTACTTTGTTAATGAATTGTCCGTATTATTTTTATTACAAAATTTACACACGTAATTCATTACGAAAATGACAAAAACAATATTTTCTTTAGAGGAAATAATCAACGTGTTTATTAAACAAGTAATAATCAATTTTCTAAGTTAATACACATTATTTACAATCCGAAATACATTCCTTCCGTAGCAATACTCTTTAAAATAATCAAAACAGCAAAAATTGTTCGCGTTTCTTATTATAATATAATAAATATTCATGGGAACGACCATGTAGGAAGTAAGTAAATCGATATTCATAAATTTTTGAATATTATTGACGTCTTTCTTGACATCCTTATCTCATCTAGTAGCATTACATTCATTATTTTCAATAGCAAATTTCATTTCTTAAAATATAATTTTTTCACTTTCGAATGTGCAATGTCCAATAGAGAAAAACTTTGAAGAAAAACTGATAAAATATATAAATTTACACTTTTTCCTTCATGTATGTGTAATAAATATTTATAATATAACATATGCGATAAATATATACACTTTCTTTGCTGAACTAAAAAATGCATAATTTTCCTTTCTTTCTTCCAGTCCTTCAATAAAGAATTAAATATTTATTCCTCGTTCGATGCAAATTTTTTTATAAAAATGTATTATTGTAGTATTTGAAATGCGTGCGCGGAATACATATCATAAAGATCGAAGTGTTTGATTTTGTTAAAGGTTCAATGGACCATGTAAAAAACAAATGTTCCGCACCCATATCCCTTTATTATGAACATAACAAAATAGGAAACAAATGCGCTTGCTTATTTTAAGCGTCTGGAGCTGTTATCTAAAGGACGTCAACCTTTTTCGTATTTTTATTCTTAGGCACAATAAAACGCGTAGAGATTTCCTAACAAAGCAAATTTTTCAGGAGTGAACAATTTTTAACTACTTATTTCAAGTTTTTTTTTTCCTCAGGTTTTAGAAGTGAAGATAGCAATTAGCTTTTCATTCTGAATTTTTATGATTGCAATTTATATTCCTATCCAAAGCGAATGCAATACATAAATTGCAGTTGTGTATGCGTATAGTTTTATTATCAATGAAAAATTCGAAGTTGTTATCTTTTCACCGTTTTAGGAAAGGTTTGAAAAAAAGATATCATTCATAAATTTTTAATTTAGTCCATCATAAAAGTTGTTAAATTCTTGGGAGTTTTTAGAACACAGGTAAGCTCTGTTAAATAAAATAAGTGAGACCTAAGCGTTTCTGTTTCTTTTTAACTTTTATTCACGCTGTTGCTTTGTTAACATGAATTAATTGAACTTTAAAATTTGACCATAGTTAAAAAGAGTTTTGATGTTAGTTATGTTTTAAGCAAACATGAAAATATTTTCTCCTTCGAGGCTTGTTTGATAAATAATGCCTTCATGACCATAACTTTTTTATATGTCCACCTCTTTTCACAATTATTGTTGCACTTGGAAATTACAAGTATCCTCTGTTGACATTTTGCCATAGCCCTCATCCCTTTCTACCCAATTGCACCAACGCGTAACAAGTCGTGCAAAACCGTCGAAGAATAATTCTGGTAGTTGTTGTCAATATTTGGTTTTAATGGTACCTTTCACCTCATAGTCAGAACGAAAATGAAGTCTCTAAAGATGCTCTTTCATCTTTGGGAAAAAGTAAAAATCACAAAGTGCAGGGGCAGGCGTAATGACTTATCACCATGTGGGTCATTCACTCCTTCAACCATATCTCCATGTGGGTCACCATGTTCTTCAGTTTGAAGCAAACTAGTGACAACTAGGAAAAAATAAACAAAATCATTAAATAGAAGATGCATGCAGCAGTTTGAAAATTGGTTCACAAATGAAAAAATGACGACAATAAAGGCAGTAGTTTTCAATCAAGCCTTTGTAGATATTTTAAAACTGTCTTCGCTTATTGTTGAAGAAAATATAAATTCAAATACTTTTTCAAAAACGAAAAGAATTTCCTTTTATTAATATCACAATCTGACTTCATTGTCGTATAAATAGCAGCTTACTTTAAGATACAACTCACTTCTGTTTATATAAGCAATGTTTTCTTTGTAAAATATACTTTATATTTCGTTTTCTATGCTTTGATATCAATTTGATTTTTTAATTTTGCATTTTATTATAAAAGAATGTATGTTTAAATACGTAAAATGTTTTTAAATGTTAAGGATATGGTTTTATGACCCATATTTACACGATTTTATATTGTTGTTGGAGCATTTTTTTAACTGAATCCTGTTCTCTTTATCATTAGGTGAAAACTAATTGTTAGGATATTGAGAACACAGTGACCTGTTTTTACACATTACGCGATGTCTCGGCAACCTTATTACAGAGTTTGCAGCTAGCCGGAGAACTTTGCTATTAACAGCATTGAAGGTACAAATACAGTTTCAATCAGATATCGTTGTGAGTAGAAATGGACATGTTCCATGTTAATTTTAGCTAGAATTTGAAGCTCTCATTCAAAGTGGTATGGAAGCTTGAAGTCCAGTCCTTATCACTTGACCATGGGTCAAAATTCCGAGAATAATCATCAACATCTTGTTAAATAGCCCTAGTATATCAATAATTTTGCAACAGATAAACTTTAAATGTAGCACTATTTGAATATTTTGGGCAAATAACCCTAGAGTTAAATTACTTTCCTTTTCCAGCCTTCATCTGACCTTTAAAACAGAAATCTTTACTAAACAAAACCTTATGAAATTTATTTATTGGGATTTGTAGTGTGGATACAGAAAAGAGAGAGAGAGAGAAGAAAAAATAAAAAAAAAAAAGTTAAAAAAGAAGCAAAATATTTATTGTCTTTGTTATTACATTTTACGAAATGCTCTTATTTCTATGTAATTATAGAATACTTTTTTTGTCAGCTTTGTGCCATCAAAAACATTATTAGCTCTCATCTTCCTCAACAAAGCATTGTAATAAAAATACATCTGCTATATTTTCCAACTACATCTGCTATATTTAATAAAAATACATCTGCTATATTTCAGACTTCAAGTGATTTATATTAAATATTTTAAACAAATAGTTTTTGACATTTGTTTTTATTTTTTAAAAAAATGGGAACCAGGGATAAAATAATACATGTAGTTTAGATTGGATCAGATTCAAAAATGATATTTCACTAACTACAAAAAAAATATTATACTTTATTTGTATTTCATCCTGCTATTTCAGCTTGAAATCGTCTAATATTGTTCAACTAAAGCATTTCAAACAAATATATTTTATCTTTTCTTAGGTATTATTAAGAAGTTTCTGGATTTGCTGAAGAGGAAAAAAAAATAGTGTATCATTTTATAATGGGTTGTATATGCTAATTTGTAATTTTTTTAAAATTAGAAACTTCCTATATCTTATTTTAATAATTTATTATGCATCATTTTTAATTATAATTGATAGATTTTTTGTGAAAAATTGTTTCTAATTTAGAAATGCATCTTTATAATGCTCATATAAGAATTACACATATATGTATATGAAGGCAAATTAAAGATCAACAAGTCAAGTCAGTAAATGTAATAAGATATTTAGTTTCCAGGCATATATGCCAATTATTACAAATTAATGTAAACATATTAAAAGTCTGAATACCTTATAATTTGATTACATAAAGGGTCGTAAATTATTCCGAAATTCTGAATAAAAAAGAACAGAAATCGTATCTGTTTTAACAAGTTAACATTTAACCCTAGTGCACTAGTGTTCGTAAATTTTACGTGCGGCCTTTCTTTATTGGGCATTTCCCTTTCACCCATATACTAGCTTGATTTTGAGGGCTTCGACACGTCACTTACAAGGTTGCATGCTAAGTGGTTTTATTTGTTCATCTGTGGTTCATTTGTCTCTCTTCATGAACTAGAACTCACCACGTGAATTTTACGTGTCTGTAGTAATATGTGAAAATTTGCCCACGTAAATTTTACTTTACGCTAGCAATACACGACTCTTTAAATACGTAAATTTTACGTGTCGCTAGCAATATCCGACTTTTTAACACTAGAAAAACGGGAAGTTTTCTTTTACTAAAAAGACGGAGGACTGTCAAAATGAGGGGTAGAAATAAAATCTAAAATAAAATATATTAAACGTATTTTTAAATAAAAATTATCAAAAATATAAATATCTCAAAACAATAAATTGTATTTTTATAATTTATTGAATTCATTTTTCAGTATTCATATGTATTGAAGTCAATAAAAGTGCATTGCTTTAAAGAAAAAATTATTTGCATATAAAACCAAATCTTACTAAATTAATGTTTTTTCAAAATTCAAACATGGCAGTAAATAAAAATCACTTTGAAATGTGGATTATTATATTTATATAATTGAACTAATAATACAAAGGACACAATGACCGTTTTGTTTACCTCTATTTAATAGCTAAATAAGTGAAATATCATAATTACCCGTAACATTCAACACTAATCATACTTTTTACAGCTACACTGCATTTACCACACATCTATCGATTACATTTGCAACATATATGTGCAGTCCTGTTTTTATTACACAACTCAATTTAGCATTGGGTACTATTTTTTGAGTTCGGTATTTGACCAGAAAACTCAGAAACAGTGCGTGGGGCGGCTTTGTGATTATTTCATGATTTAATCAAAGTTCATCAGAAAGTTGAAGCAAAAAATCTCTTCTAGGTGTTGTAATTCTTGTAGCTTCTTTGTACAAAATCCATGGTTTTTTTATTATTATTATTAAAGCTGTATTCATAATATTGTAAAAAAAGTGCGTTAGCATTCTTAGACTCCCTACTTTTACCGAATAGCTACTCGCCATTCGGTCAAGAATGTCTGCACCATACTTTGTAGAATTATAAAATGCCACAGTTTCTGGCACTTTCTTTTCATTATCTATTGTGCTAACAGTTTGATATAGATTACTTAGAACGAAACCTTACATTAGTTCACAGTTAAATTAGTCTGATTTTGTTTATAACACGATGTAGAATAAAGTGGATGCTTTCAATATTTTGCGGCGTCTAGAATTCCCCGCCTAGATTTGTCAATATGCCGGCAATGCTAGTATTTGAGTCTTGAATTTCTCAGCAAGAGTAAGGGAAGTAAAAAGTTATCTGTAGTGACATTCCTGCCTTTGTCCATGAATGGTTCCATCAATCGTAAAACGACATAGTCTGAAAATGATAAGTTGTCAGGTCTGGTATCATCTTTTCCTACATGTAGAAGGGCGTTTAGCATGTATTTTGACCCTATATCTGCTGCAATTCAAAATTTAATACGAAATTTATCAAGCTTACTTGGTGTGTATTGTAAGAATAGGCATATAGAGTTATAGACGGAAATAAATGCTCATCAACTGCTATATTTTCTTTAGGCTGGTAGCAAGAAATCAAGTCCTCAACGAATCGATCCCAAACAAATTTAGAGTAAATGTATCGTTTTGTAATGTTTGAGATCTTGTAGAGTTTCTATCAAATCTCATAAACCTCAATATTTCTTTGAACCTAACTCGTGGTATAGTATCACAAAAAAAGTAGGCCCCCCACGTCTTATTCTATAAATTACTGACAAATATGTTCCTCCAGAATACAAAAGAGCTAAAAATTGATCTACCTTATCCATAACCAGCTTTCATTTTGGAGTTGTCTTTGTGCTTCTGTTTCAGTACATTCCAGTACAATTTTCCTCATAGAGTTATCTACCAGTAGCTGAAAAGCGTCCAGGTTTACTATTAGCAGGCATTCTTGTCCATATTGTGACGTCTCGTGCAACTTCATTACTTGATGCAGGTCCCGCATCAGAAGCATTCAGTAATGTAACATTGTTTTCAGTCTTCCTTCTTTTTCGTTGGTCTTTAGAGGTAGATTTGTAGATTTAGTTTTGGTTACCGAAACTTGTTTTGAGGCTTCGTCATCAAATTAAGAATCAACATCGGATGTTTCAATTTTCTGTGGAAATCATTCGTCATCCTCCTCATCTTTTTTCTACTTCTGATTCATGTTCATCTAATTCACACAAAACTGGAACATATGTCATTTAGGAGGGGTGAGGAAAGGTATAGGGGAGATGGAAGGAGATAAGGATTCTTCTCTTTTAGTTCAAGTAACAACTTTTCATATAACAAAATATATGTTTTTATTACGGTTTTGCGATTAGCATTTTTGATTTCATCTAGTTTTCTATACTGACGTCGAAATAACGGCTTTCTGTCTTTTTAGTTATGCCACAAATTTTCTTCCCCTCTTTCCAGAAGAATAAAATTTTAAACGTGTGTGCATGTTTCACATGAAATTAATAAAAGTCATAAAAGTTTAGAAACCTGGGAACAAAATTTAAAAACGTAGCACGTAATACAAATTGCGAAACCATCAAAATGACGATAGCCATTTTTCTAGTGTTAAATACGTAATTTTAACGTAGTTCTAGTGATAGAGTCTTTATTTTTAAATTTGTGAATGGCGTATATAAAAGTGTTTTGATTCTTATTCCATACTGTGTTGAAGAAATAGCCAAATGACGGAAGTACTTAACGGATGAAGAAATTCAAGAATTGATTTTAGAATCTGAAGATAGTGAAAGTGGCTATAACGTTGACTTTGATGAAGATAGTTGAATGACAATGATGCTGATCTAGATTATATTCCTGCTGATAAAATAGAGATTGATCCTGATTTAGTGAATCATCCCCCGGTACAAGAAATTGAGTGAAGCGGTGATATGGAGAAAAGTAGAAAAAGGAAATTGAATTACATGTTCAAAAGAAATAAAAATAGAAAGACAGCAAATATTCAAGATACAAATGAATACAGTCATATTATATTTTTGGATGCTGACTTAATAAATGGTTATGAGCGATATACGAAAATTAATGATAACACTAAACAGAAAACTAGAGCAAAAAATATTGTGCATATCAGACCAGGTCCAGTTGCTAAGGCTTGATTTGCTAAGAACCAATTCATTGTTTTAATCAGTTTATTTTCGATGTAGTAAAGAAGGAAATATTCACACAAACGCAGAAATAAAACGAAAAAAGATAAGTCATGCTAATGTTAAGGATGATTACTTCAATAATTTAAATTACGATGAACTGAATGCTAAGTTTGAAATATTAATACTTACTTCAGCTTTACGAGATAACCATTTGTCAACAAAAGTTATGTTTGATGTAACTTTTTCTGGTGGAAGGTATAGAGCAGCATCCAATGCAAATGTGGAGAGCACCAGAAATCATATCCTTCTGTGTACACATATAATTATATTGGTACCTAATTATTATGTAAATTTATTTTTCAATGAATTAGATTCTGTTAAATTTAAAAGGCAAACAACTTTCATTATAATTAAAACCTACGTTAATGTAATATAAGCAAGTAAAACGAAAATTACTAGAGCACGTACATTTTACGTATCTCTAGTGATAGCGGCATATATAAACACGTTAGTGTTCTGGGATTAAATGAAAATTACAAACTGTAATTGGAAAAAAAGTACGTCAGTTAAAGTATATACGATACTTCAGAAGAAACAAAACAGAAAGTGTAAAAAGATATAGACTTACTTAATTTTTATACTTACTTATGGGTTTTAGATGAATTTTTATTAAATATTTTTAGGACAAAGAAGCTGTAAATATAATTTTTAACACTTACGAACTCATAAATACATGTTAGAAATTGCATTATTTAGTATAAACTGACTTTTGCAAAGAAAAAAAAAGAATGAATATAGATAAACAATTAAAATTTAGTTTCTGTAGAACAAATTTCACGCAAAGAAAAAAGAAAAAAAAAATTAACTTACTTTTTAATTAATTAAAAATTCTTTTTAAGTAGCAAAAAGTTTAAAAAACTGAAAACGGGTGATAGAAAAGCATGATTCAATTTTTGGTTGTATATCTGTAAAAAACGTTATATTGACGAAAGGGAAATTCGTTGTATTAAGCTATAATTTTATGTTTAATAACTTTGATTTATTTAATAATATTTATTTATGATTGAATTGTAGGAAACTATTTACAAATGCTCAAAGAACAAAAGTTTTATTTGTACTAAAATTAGTTAATAAAGTAGCATAAACACACGATGAATTACACTAAGCTAGATGTAACTGAAAAATACATATTATGAATCAAGTACAAAATGGTAAAATAATAGATTAGAGCTTTTGGTAAGAAAATTTTGTAATTTAAATTATACCAAATACATCTGTGTCTTGTTGTTATGTACGCCAAAATTTGTGGAAAAAGGATGAAAATATTGAATTATTTTGCCTTTTGCGTAATTTTCAGATTACGTTAAATCAACACTTTTTATAAAAAATTTGAGCCGAATAACTATTGCAATTAATGTTATATCTGTTTTATTCGAATTATACTCCAGTTTTATTCTAAGAGGAACATTGTATTTTTTTCCAGGCATCTAACTGAAGAAGATCTTTTAACAAGTTTTATTTAACTAGCTATTTTTATATGTATTTACGAATATATATATCTTTCCAGTTCAAAATTTGTTCTCGAACTTAAACCGACCACCTATCAACCGATCATGCCGAAATTTTGCATACAAGCATAACTTCGATGACAACACGATACTATGATATACTCAAGCAGGGATTGACTTAGGGGAAGGGAGGACTCTTACACTTAACAATGTCCAATTAAGTAGAAAATTTATACACGCATATAGCTAACGTAATTGCTTTTAATTTTAAATTTCCAGTCTAAGAAGAATTAAATAAATATAAATTAAAGGGAAAATTATTTTAACCAAGCTTTTATTTAAAGATGGTCTAAAAGGTACAAAATAATTTTTTAATTATATAATAACGTATAATTTATAAAAGCTTCAGGTGTTAATACTTCTTTTGATATGTATAAGTAAGCAGCCGTGGTACTTAATTTATCAGTTATCAACTAGGTATCTTAGTTTAGCGCTTCAAGCTTTTATAAATTACATATTATTATGCATTTAAAAAATAATTTTATGACTTTTGGTCCATCATTAAATAACAGCTTGATTAAAGAAATTTCATTTACTTATTTATATATAACTAAGCTATCTCTATTTTTATGTTTATCTAGATAAGAATATTACAGGATCTTCTGTAAAATATTTATGTTAGAAATAATTGACTTAATGATGTCGAAGAAATCGGAGAAAAGTTTGATAAACATAGCTCCCATTGACTATTTAAAGCAAAAGATGCCTGTATAAATATTCAGTTCATTGAAATTAAACACAAAATGTTTTGAAATAAAATATGTTTATGAAGGCAAGTACAAAAGTTTCTCAATTATAACCTCTTTTTGTTTGATCGATTGTATGGTTTTATGGAATATTGAGCAACAAAAACTGTTAACCCTTTTCGTTTGATTCGTGTACATTCTTGTAATAATATAATGAACGATGTTTATTGATACATTACGACGCACATAACTATATGAATTCATCTTTTTGAATTTTGCAAACAGATAAGAAGACTCGTAAACGTTAATAACATTTGGAAAAAAAAACCTCGTAAACATAAATAAGTAATCTTTAGAAGAGATTCAAAATCTCTTACTGATCATTTGTATTTCCTTTTCACTTAGAGTTTTTTGTAAAATTATCAGCAATTAGTTACAAATTCAAAGAAATATCACAATCATAAATACATCAATAATTTCGATAGAGTCCATGCAAACGTATTCAATACTTTTTTATAAAATTAATATTTAAAAGAAAAATAATAAATGCATTATAGTAATAAATAATAAAAACATTAGACTGAAATAATTAAAAAAATTCAGAGTTTCCGAGAATATGAGCATATCTTCTACTTAACAAGAAAAACACCCCGAGTATCTACCAATAACAAAACCTTCCAAACAGGAAACCAAGTCCTTATATACTCAAATCATGCTAAACATTATAACAAATATAATCTCACGATAACGTCAATTCAAGCCAATATTAATGGCCCAAAATACAAAATTCCCTCAGTATTTTGGTATATATTGGATCAGAGTAAATTACCAAAAAACACCGGATTATAGGATAATCCATTTTTTCTCTCTCTGTAGACTGTAATTTAGAGTGGAGTAGCTCTTTCTTTTCTCTTTCTAAATTTCGCTTTTTGAAGTTGAACATCAAAGCGATTTATTTAGAACATAGAATTAATTCTGTATCTCGTACATAAGAAGTATTGAGCTATTTTTTTTTTTTATAAATAAGCCTATTTAACAAACGCTTCCCTATACACTCGATACATTATAAAAAACAATAAAGTAATTTAATATACAGATCCAGCATTTAAGTATTAAACCTGCTGGGGTTCAAAGTTCTCACGGTGGTGTAGATTTGATGAGGAGAGAGGTAAGTCAACTCAGATGACTGCTTACTGATATAAGTCACTGCCTACTGACTTGGTGAGGGGGTGCTAGCTCAGGTGGAATCTTCGTCACTTGATCGAGGCTCAGAATTACAAGCTCCGTTGCCAATAGCTCTCGTGTCGCTTCTAAGTATGGCGTCAATAAACGATCATTCAAGAAATACATAAACACCCAACTCTTTCATTACACTGTCTTTTTTTACATGATTTTGAAATAACATGGCTCACCAATTATAATTTTTTAAACGAAATTTTTGTTCTAGCACGAATCCCCCAAATCCCCCCCCAAATATTCAAATGCTGTTTTTACCACCTAATATCACTCGATCAGGGTATTATAGCAGCATTTAAAATGTACAACATAAAGCAAGTGTTTAAATATATTTTAGACTTAGTGAAAGAAAGAAATTTGACTGTTGTGGAAGCATGGAGAAAGTTTACGATTATGGATTGTGTTGCACATGCTTCTTTTGCTATCAAACAGTTGAGCCAATTGATCTTAAATGCTTGTCGGAAAAATTTTTGCCATCATGCGTCAAACGTGGACGTTTCGTAGTACAAAAATCAGCTGTGTGTTCTGAAATTTTCGCTCTTTTCAATGCAATTGGGGGCGAAGGTTTTAACAACATGCATAAGGTTAACAGAGGGAAGCATTTTCTTACTCATGATCTTGACATAGAGCATGTATTTAAATTTCATAAAATAACATACATAAATAAAATAACATACATAAATAAAATAAAATAACATAATAAAATAACATACATAAATAAAATAAAATAACATAAAATAAATATAAAATAACATACTTTTTAACAACAACAAATAAAAAACCCAACAGAGGCTCTTAATTACGAACGAAATTCTTAATTTGAATCAAAGCCGACAGTTATGCTAGACATATATGACACATCTACTGATGATAGCATTTTTGATCCAGTTCGTAATAAACATGCATGCTTTTATCAAGTAGCGATGAATTGTTGTTAGTAGTTTTATTCCTAATTTCAATTTGAGTTTTCATGTGTTGTTTGTACCTATAGGTTGAATTTTCACTGTACACTAATTTAAACTTCTTTTGTAATTAAAATGAATTGTTTTTATTTTATAAATATGTAATATGGATTTCATGATTTCTTTTTTGCACGGTTTTTTTTTTTTTTTTGAAAATATTTAGAGTTTTTTCATTTTACACTATTTTTTAAAGTTGTGCATCATATCCCTAAATTTACCATAAGTCGCATGTATTTTTTACACAACTTTTTTTGTACGGTTTTCTAAAGAACGTATCTACCGTGTAAAAAAAGAGTTGGTTGTATTTATTTGTTAGTATATATTTATAATGAGGGCTCCATTTCAGCGAGAGGGAATGCAGTAGCCTTTTGTATTCTCAAATTTAATAATAATAATATCGAAATAAAATCAACCACAATACATATTTAAGGGAGACTTGCAGGATCTGGTTTCGTAAAAGCTGTCTGCTCTACCTTTGCGTTTCTTTTTTGCACGTTCTTAGGGGCGCAAGCACCACTTGACTTAGTTCATTCTCGTATTTCTAATTTTTCTCATTCGGAATATTATTTACTTTTGCAAACTTGCAATTCATGGTTATGCCACCATGTGCGTATCCCACCATATACAAAAGAGAAAGAAAAAAAGTATTAATGTCTGCTGTTAATAGAAAGTCCTAACATCACTTGAAAGAAAGATTACTCTGAATCTAATAAAAATGGAGCATTGGTAAGACTACGAGTTAAGTGGACTCTGGAGTAAACGGTATCCGACTGCAATTTACTTCCCGGTCTGGGATTAAATTTTTATTTCTACCATTTCCTATTCTTTGCAACCTATCTCGTGTAAATTAATAAAAGTTTAATACATCAAATGATGTACTTTGCCATAATTTTTTTTTCTCTATTAAAAATAATTAGCTTCATTTATGTCTAGCACAGGTCATACAGAGGAATAATTTGAATATGATTAAAGCATTTTTATAAAAAAAATTTGTAAATTCAAAATGCAATTTAACTACATTCTTGATACTTTTTTCTAGTATTATTTATACATTCATATTTTTTTCTATCAGACTCAACGAAAAACTGTAAAAAATAGCTTTATGTAATTTTATAGATTATTTTAAACATTTAACTATTTATCTAATTTCTTATTCCATACACAGAATTGCCAAACAATTTAAACAAAAAAAAATTAAAATTTTACATTGATTGTAAAATATAATCCATAGCATTTTAAATACATGACCGTTATTAAAAATAAAAAGCTGAAAGAAAAGTTAATTAAAGTCTTAAAGGTCAATAAAAATATTTGGATCACTGTTAAAGATAATTTAAATAGCTTCATAAAAACATTATATCTAAGTTTTAAAATTTTCTACATATGTTTAGAAAATTTATACAATTAAAAATAAAGTAATACATTTTTTTTCGATATTTTAGTCATTTTTAGGATACCATTCCTAATAAAAACCTTTAAATCTTAATGATATAAATATATGTATGATTTATTTAAAAACACAATATTTTAATGTTTGCATTATTTTTTTTATTTCTATAAATAATTCCTATTTTTGGCTTATAATTCGAAGCATATTTTTACAAATAAATTACCTATTATAGGAATATTTTATTTAAAAGTGCAAAATTAAGACGAATTTTCAAGATGGTCTCTTTTTGAATTTTTTCAAATATATACTTCAAACATGAATTACAGTTTTCGATAAATCTGAAACAATTTTCTTAATATTTGGATTTTAATTATGAATTTCCCTCTGCCTGGAAATGATTACACAATTACAGTTCCCTCTCGATAATTCAGGAGAATAGAGCACCACTGGATTATCGGAAACCCAGGATTATTAGAAAATCACTAAAAGTAACACATTTAAACAATAAAAACTATGCATTATTATATAAAATAGAATACAGTACACACAAACAAAATGCAAAACACACAAAATAATTAAAAATACAAAAATGTTACTGTTGTGTATTGAGAGTATATTTTTCTATTGAAATATGAGACATAAAATAACTTTCTGACTTCGCAGTCTTTGTAATGCCGGATTACAGGCAAGGTCGGAAAAGTGAAGTGCCGGATTATAAAGAAGTAATGTTTTTATTTTCCTGTTTATCAATTAGTTCCCTATTTCCTATTAACTACAGTTTCATATTATACAGACCCTTTTTGATTTTATGGTATGAGAAGAGGAGACTTTCTTACTTTTAAATTTTCAAAAATATTGATGACACAGGGTAGGAATGACTATCATCATGAAAGCAACCAGCCTGCAATAAAATCATTACGACACAATTATTACAAAATCCTCAAGGAGGGGGAATGGGCGGCAAAAAAAAAAATGTAAGAGTAACAGACACCTAATACAAATAAAAACTTAAACATGAAGAAGCTGCTCTTCACATTTATCAAGAACATCAGTTAAAGACTTTCTTTTTAAAAGAAATAAAACGAGGAGAAATAATGAAGAAATCCTAGGGTTTCTTCATTATTTCTCCTTTATTATAGGAAGGAGAAAGAAGCCTTATCAATCCCTCTCCCTTAGTCTCATCGATGCGACTATTCTGTCCCTATTGTTTGAAGTCATGTTTTGAATTTCCTCTCATTCTTCAAAAATGCGGCTCACAAAAAATATTTTAAAGAAACCCACAAAGAGTTTTAAACTTTTGCGACACAATTATCGCCCCATTTCGTTTCGTTTTAATAATATATGGGGTGGTTCAAAAAGTAACTGTGTAAAGTGTTCTTTTTGATAGAGGGCGTTGATAAGGTAATTTGATGTTGCCATTCCATACTTCTCTTTATTAAACACCACCAAAACAAATGTGACACTGCTTCATAGATTACTTTTGATTAAGTAGCTATTTTTTGCCCAATCAAAATTTAATTGCGGCCTCGTTAGATTGTCATCATCAATGACAGTCGGATTCATCCTTTTCACTGAAAACTAAGCAATAATCAGAATAATGATTTGCTTCCATTGAATCTACTCTAAAGAAGGCAAAGATGATCTAATCGTCGGAAAAGTTCAATGCATTTTTATTAGCCACCTAAAGGGCTATTGTTTTAGGAGGACCACTTTTGGCGAACCAGGTCACTTTTCAATTTCTCATCGTTTGCCTTAATTTTTATTACTTGTAGCTGATATACTATTCGATTTAATAATTTATTGTTTGCTTCAATTTAATTACATTTAGCTTAAATATATTCAATTTAATAATTTTTTTTTTCAATTTTAATATGGGAAAATTTTACTATTGTCAATTTCTTGACATTTCAATGTTTACTTTAATTATATTTAATTGGGTAATTTAATAATAATTATAAGAAAAGCGCACCTTGGGGGGGGG
>BMAW01126769.1:0-46246 GCA_019974015.1 Nephila pilipes | reverse complement strand
ATGTAAAATATTAAATTCAACCAAATTTACTCTCTTGAGAAAAACAAGTACGAAGACTTACACTGAATACATTTTATTAATTTTTAAATCAGTGAATAATCAAACAAAAGCATATGATCAGATTTATGTATAAATATAATAATTAATGAGACGTTCCATGCATTACAAAACTGGCCATCTTTTTCAAAGGTAGATTCTAAATTTCAAAAGTGTGGAAAAAGTTTTGTACTATCCTCTACACATATTATTTTCCTGCCTCAAGTCGAAAGCATAAAATCTCACAGAATTTAAAGTCAGTTTCATATCCTTCTAGAAACTAATATGTCTGGTTGTTGTATGATAGGGCGGAGAATACAAAACATTATTTTCTTTGAGATTAGAAGCCTAATACTCTTTTAAATAAACGATTGTATTAGGATAGTTATTTGGCAAATTTCAAATTAAAAATAAGGTTATAATTTACGTTTTGCATATTTTAATAATAAAAATACTTTCAAATTAAAAATGGCAATTTATAATATTTATGAACATACCGTATAAACACCTGCATAATTATAATAAATAGTATCAACTACAGAATATTACAAGAAAAAGAGTTATTTTTGGAAAAAAGTTAATGTTTTATGTATAATACTCTCAAAATACACAATGATAAACAGTTTCGCTTTACATTATAAATTTTAAAATCCTTTAAAAAGATTTTTGAAGCAGGTTTAGAAATGTAAAAGAAAATACCATAACTTGCTAACAAGTCACATTCACTTTTTGATTCCATTCTTGAGGAGCTAAGAAGTTTTAGGAAATACTCAAAGATTCCTTTCCCATATTTGAAACAAATATTTCATCTCAAAGCAGGTTTCAAAATAAAAAAAATATTTTATGTATTATTTTAGTTACAATCTAACCAATAAATAATATTCATACTTGATATTTTGATGTATTACTTACATCAATACAATAAATTTCGGATTCATGTATGAAATATGTGTGTACTTATAATTCATTCATTTAATTCACTTACCGGTCATTTTTAGTGTCTAATAATCCAAAAAATTATTTTAACTTAATCATGCAATAAGACTTTGGGTCAATAATACCACATAAAAATTTATCTCATTTTGTATTTAATCATGAGTTTATTACAAAAGTATTTTTACTAAATAAATTATGAAAATTGAGAGTTATTTAAACTTTTGAAATAATCCATAGCTCAATTTTTCTGCACTAGAAATTTTTTAAAATAGTAAAATCCCTTTTTGAATCGTGGCAGCGATAGTGGTCATGGTTTGGGACTTGCTACCGGCGGATTTCGTGGAATCGTGAGCCACTTAGCACGCCATAGAGCCGGGGTTGATGAAAGTTATATCTATCTAGGCTCAAAATTCCTTCACTTGGCGTGGTGTAAAAGTTAGGAGAGGAGAGCCAGTTTAGGTATAGTCCTCGTTACTTGACCAAAGTACAAAATTACTGGGCCGTTAATAAAACCAATAAATCCTTTTATATAACATTTCGTGACATACTTTTAAAAAAAGTAATTGCATATCGCGTAGCTCATAGCTTAATTATATTCTACATTTAAAACGTTGTTCAACTTATGCCCAAAATTGTAATGTTTCAATTAAGACAAAATGAATTTTAATGAATAGATAAAAAATTTTTTATATCTAAATAAAATTGTATTACAAAGATCATTTTTTATGACACATCTATAGCAAAATTCAAGATAGTAAACATAAAGTAAAATTTTATATCAAATACTGACATCTTTCTATAAAATTTTATACTTGCTCATTGATCAAGAACTTAAATTATGTTAAAGAGGCATTTCAATAGCTTACTGTGAAGTAAGGATGACAAAAAGGACAAAAGGCTCGATTAGAATATGGATCATTATTTATAGTTCAGATTTTTAGAGACAAATTTAAATGTATTGTCTCATCTTAACTTTTTGAGGGGCGATATATAAAAAAAACCCATTAAAATGTGGCTAAATTCATCTGATATTCATTAAAAACGTTAAAAAGACATATAAAGCAATAAAATTAATTTTTATTCATTTTCTGATTTTTAAGATTCGATATGTATAATATACCACCGCCCCTGTAGGACAACTTATTTCTACACTTGCTGTTTCATGGCACTTCGAAGAACTTATAAATATTTTCATATCAAATTATATTATTTTAATTAATTTGGGAAATATCAGGCTCACAAAACTCTTTTGAAAAAAGTAGAATTTTATGATGTATTTTTATTTGTGAAAGTGATAATTTGCGTGAAAATATGTCAATTAATTTAAGTATATCTTTTATAATAATAAGTATAGCTTTATGTGTATAATTTTCATTGTTTAATGCTAAAACTATATTATAAACTTAATAATGCAAATTTAATTGAAATACATAAACAAATTTACTTACAATAAGGCATATTTTTAATGCACAGACTGAAGTGAAATTTTCTTCCCCACTTGTTTTTGAAGAAAACTTCGATCTATCAGAAGGGGACTCTGAAAATAAAGCAAACTCTTTCTCAATTGAAAGTCCCCGTGCAGGCATTCTTTTAAAGATATATTTTAGAATACATATACATTTTTAAGAAATAATTAAAACTAGTTTATAAAGCACTTTTAAATAAAATTTGAATTTTTTGGAACTAATTATGCACACTATTGTACGACATCTGAAACAATGACGAGAAGAAACGGAAATATGAATTCAATTAGATAAAACTCAAATTCAGTTGGATGTATGGTCTCTGAAAGAATGCAAACCACCATTCACGGCAATTGAACGTATTCAGAGCATACCCTCCCACATGTAATGAATAGACGTGTCAAACAAACAAGCAAACAAAAAAAAAACGGTCAGCCCTCCTAACTTTGAATTATTTACAGAATGCGTATTCAATTCTTTTTTACTTTCTTTTTAATCTCCACTAAAGCGGATTTCCTAGATCTTTTATAGCTTAAAAAGAAATATTACTTATTTCAAGATTCAAATCTAGAGCCCAAACGTCGAGGACTCTTTTCTTTTCACAAAGGGGGTATCTCTTTGCTGTATTGTATCCTTTTTAATACCATTTATCAATGATTTCATATTGGTTTACTTAGACCTTTTGATAAAGTCTATGGCAAAGAGCAACTATTGCCTTCCCTCATTTGCAGGCATATTACCATCTACTTTTAAATCATGCCAACACTTTATGTTTATTATCGTCAACAAGTATCTTGTCCGTCAACGACAACAAGTCCCTAATCTGCTGTCTCCTGACAGTTCTGTCTTAAATACCTTCAAAGGCTATCCCTCCGTTTTAGCATTTTTCGATTTTTTTTCTTACATTCGTTTTGGTTTTGAGATATCCTTTTTTACCTCTGCACATTTTTTTTGATGTGCAGGCACCACGTTGATACAGTTCTATTCCTGTTTTAAATTACTTTTCTTAGGAGAATAACTCTGATTTTTGCCACATAGGAACACGAAAACATATTTATGACTTCTGTTTTTCACTGAAACAAAGCGAACTGTCACATATGAGTCTGAATTGAAAATTTCATTGCTGCCATCTGTTGCTCACTAACCCTCTGTGTGCTCTAGAGGAGTGGTGGTATAAATTCTATACCACTTATTTTAAAGTATGAAACCAATAATTTTTATATTTTGCTTTGAGTAATTAGTAATATTTACATAAAATTCCAAGCATGAAGATTGAGTAGCTGACGAATTTAAAAATTTCAAATCATTTCAGAAACATTTCTATGTGGCATAAAGTAACCACTTGTTGGGAACTTTCATTAGATTCAAAGCAATAATTTTTGTAATTATTCTGCTTGATTCTGCCATCTAATTTAAGAAAATGAAACTATAAGCTACAATTTGAAGATACATGTGAGGGAAAGAAGCGTACTTTACAGATATTTTTAACGGGCTAAATATGCGGTATAAAAATGTATCAACGCCCCTGAAAAGGTTACATAACATATTTTATTTGCAAGCTGGTAACATTAATTAATTACTAAATAAAACCAGTTTTGCTTTTATTTCGCGAAAATCTGTTCGCATTAAAAAATGAATAAATTAGTCAATCATGTGTCATTAAAAGTTTTAATACCAATTAATCGTGCCTGTATTAGAAGCAAAGAATCGGCAATAATTAATAAAACAAGAAAATAACACGAATAGTAACTCATTTAACACTTTTTTCTTATATTCCAAATAAAAATAAACATTTAAATTAAATATGAGAAAATCAAGATATATATTTGCACAGAGAGCTAGCTTAATTAATCAGTTTTCTAATTAAAGTTATTTGTCTTCCTAGTATCTCGCTTAAAATCCATGACAATGATTGCTTTTTTAACTCAGAAATAATTTTCTAAGGTAACTGTTTGTGTGAAAATAATTAATAATTTTTAAACAAAGAAACTTTTCTCATTTAAGTGTCTTATTAGCATTACATGTTAATGACCCATTACGAAAAAAGGAAAGAAAAAGATTAATGAGATCAAGCTGTGTAACAAAAGCTCACTGAACAAAGAATGGGAATGACACGTACAATTGGAAATCTAATTTCTGTCAATATATCCTCCAATTCTATTATTTCCACTTGAAAATTCTCGATGCACTTCTTTAAATTATATTTTCTTTCTTTTCTCCAATTAATCTCTTCGGGAATATTATCTCTAGAATGAATCACAGAAACAGTGATAAAAGCAACTATTTTATTAATTGGCACTTTTTGAAAGGATTTTTTGTCTAATTATTTAGTATTTTAGGAAAGACTTTCCATAACATCACGATTTCTTTTGCCTTTAGGATTCACCGTTTTACCATTAATCCTATAAGGCAAAGGCATTCAAACTCTCAAAACTTGGGGAATCCTTTCAGCTTACCATTTTCTTGGAGGGACCTATGATCGAAGATACGAAAAAGTAGGATAGCAAAACTTTATCCTACAAAAATTTCCAGAATTATTATTGCATCCCTATTTCATTACAATAGAAACGACTTAATACTATATATAGAATGGTAACATAGCAAGAGCTTTTTTTCATTGGTTTTCCGAAATATATTATTTGAAAAATATATTTCGGACGTATGACATTACATGTTTCATAACTATTTTGCCAATTTCAGGATATTATTTTCCATTGTCAATCCAAACATGCATAATATCCAATGGACTAAAAGTTAGTTTCGATTGAGTGTCGCTCGATATATCAATTTTTTGTTCTCTTTCTCTTATTGGGAATTCGGAGGTGTTAGATTCTTAAAAAGATTTTGGTTCCAAGATAATTTTTCGTTTTGAAAAGGGAAATATTCAAGAAATGATTTTTGCAGATCAGATAAGAGTTGTACCAAACTAATTTTTACATTTTTATCGGGATTAACGTTACGTTCTACTAAATCCATAAAATTTTTATTTATTCTTATTTTTACAAACAAATTGCCTTTATGAATTCTATCTTTAATAAAACTTAAAACATTAACTAAAATTTTGGAGCATTGATCAAGAAAATAGTGAGATCTTGTAGAACCCCCATCAATTTTCTATGGAACCTTAGGGTTCCGCGGAACCCAGGTTGAAACCATCTATTATAATGGAACATTTAAACAGTGATTATAAAAATTCGTATTGATTTCAGTATGTATTGACCACTTTATTGAAGTTTAATTCTGCACTTTGAAGAAATACTCTCCGTAAAAACTATACTATGAATATCAGAAACGCTTTATTTTTCAGGTTTCTTTGTTAAGCCTTTAAATTTCTTTAAGAGTAACCCGTTTACCTAATTTGCATTTAGAATGTTATGAGATATAAATATAATTAGCTTCTCTTCATTCTGTGAGCTTGCATTCTGTGGTTAATGCCAACATTAAATGTTAGTTCGTAGAGCAAATGAAAGGTAATTAAATTTATCTCATATTAACCAGAATGCAAATGAGATGAGAAGAATGTTTCGCGTCTAATGCAATTTTAAAAATACATTTGTCTTAAAAAGGAATTTAGCCTCAGCGTTTATAATTTAATAAGGAAAATATTATAAAGAAAAGTTATAAAAAGTAAAAGAAATGTCAAATATAAATAGCAAAAAAGCCATTTTATAAGAAAAAATGTTTATGTAATTATTATAACTTGTAAAGCAAGATATTGAGAAAATAAACATCATAAGACTTGTATATCTTTCTGTTATATATAATTTTACACAAGTTTGCAAGTAAGAATAAAATCAGTTTTATAACAGCTATAATAAAGTTTCTTAAACAAATAAAATTAATGGTAATTTTTCATAGAGAAAAAAAAAATTGAAATATTTGTTATCGAATTTTTATTGCATTAATGTATGAAATTTCGACGTTTAAGATTCATAGCATCGAGTGATTGAAAAATTCTTTGTTTGTCTATAAAAGAATGTTGTATTGAAAATTATACTACTTCAGATATGAAGAATATTTGTTGGGGTAGGGGGGTGATGAAGAATATGAGATTTAAAAAAACATGTTTTGTTTATTTCATTCAAACTTCACATTAAACCGTTTCCAAACATTTGATTGTGATTTTTTGTTTGTTTCGCACTAAAAGGTAGCACGATAGCTGTTGGCAGAATGTCCAAGGTGACCGAAACTCATCCGAAAGATTTAGAGCTACAAACCGGATCCCCGGGAGACAATGTCCACTCAGCATTTATTAGCAAAAAGATATTATTAAGGGTAAAATATAACAGTATATGGTGGAGCAAAGAACAAAAGATAATACATAATTCGAGAAAGGCAAATGAAAATAAAAGCTAACAATGTGTTTACAGAGTGATTTGTCATAATTCATATATTTCCATTTATTTCATTCATTTTTCTTTCTTTATTCTATTTTTTTGGAATACATATCAATCTGTATTCCATTGACGTCACGAATTTCTTCTGATAATGGATGCAAGCACTATGACTCACGCTCAGAGACAGAATGCCGGTGACGACGTTCGAACCATTGGTACAAATAAGAAATTGGAAATTGAATAGAGGAAATTGAAATATTCAGATACAAAATATATACGAATGTACAAGATATACAATTATAAGTACACAGTCAGGAAAAGTGAAAATTTATAAATGTTATCAAAAAATGAATTAATTATGAAATTTGTACTGTATTTGTACGAGCCGTAAGAATAGAGGATTTAGCCTTGGAATGCAAATTGGATTTTTCACACACGGACTACAAACAAATAGGTTTCGCTTCAACAATAGGACAGTTTAGATGAAAAGTCTATCAAGTGACAAGGATAGCACCTAGAATAGCATCTCTTTCTTCAAACTTTCTCACCACACCAACGAAAGAACTTGGAGCTTCGACACAAACATTTGAGAGTGTTTCTTGATACAAACCACTTCATGTTGCGTTAAATATTGGCATAACTCATCATGCGTAAATAACAATCATCTCCAGGTATTGAAAAAAAATTTATTACCATAATTAAAAGGGTAATGGGCTGTACACATTACAAAAATATTTTCTTTTTTCATCCAATATGAAAATCATATGTGAGTGTTTCAAAAAGTACTTGCATTTGAAGACGGTTGGCATCTATAAGGTAAACTGTTGTTAAATTGGGCTGTGGCAACTGTTAACGTCACCGAAATAAATTTGACATTTATTCATTTGTTAGTTTTGAGTAGATAGTCATTTGTTGCCAAATCAAATTTTGATTGCTTCCGCGTCGAGTTGTCGACATTATTTTGCGTCAATTCTCATAATCGTTGATAAATGGATTCATCATTATGCATCAGAAACCGAAAAAGAATTAAAAATTTGGATTGCTTCCGGTGAATCTGTTGCAAAGAAAGAGAGGGGGATCTCATCACCCAGAAAAGTGATGAAAAGAATTTTTGAGGTACAAAAGGCGTCATAATTACAAATACGAGTAACTAAGACTCAGACAGTTGTCTAGTGAGTCATAATGCTTATTGAAAACAAACCATCTTCGATGCTACGAGTATCATCTTTTTGGATTTTCTAAGGACGTATTTCTTAACTCTTGCTTCAGGACTTCTTTATTATTATACTCTTATAATACACCAATGGGTGAACTATTGATAAAAATAACTAAAAACTACTAGAGATACATTATTAATGGATAAAACAGGAAATTAAAACATTTTCTGTAAATATATTTATAAAACTTGTCATATAAAAACCATTATTCTCAAGAAGAGAAAAAAATTCTAACTTACCCATTTAATATAAAATAATATAATTGTGATGTTTGTTTTTCAATTGTTGTATTTTGATATTTTCGTTTTCTTCATTCCATCTCTAGATAATTGATTCAATATTGCCTGAGATTACTGAACTAATAAATGCTTGACAAAAATATTAAGCCACCTTTAACTATATTTATTGCTGTATATTAAAAATATAATCATTTGTCTTAAACAAAAATATTTAGATGCAATGTAATTTAAGACCATAAACGTAACTATCCTAGCAAGTAGATAAATAACAGAAGTTAAAATTTTATTCATCCAAAAACTCATAAATCGTCTGGATTTTATAAATTTTCTGGGATATTATTTTTAATGTAAAATAAAAGTTTATGTTTATGCAAACGAATTTAAGCATATAAGCTGAATTACTTTTACTATAGACATAAATAACAGAAGATTTTCCGTCGAATAAAAGGCTTATTTTTATTTTTCGGTGAAACTAAACATCATATAACAGTAAATATCGAACATTACAACTATTGGCATATAAACGATTTGTATCATTAATTAAATCAATTTTGGGAATAAAATTTTACTTTAAAGATAGATAAATAACAGATAGATAATCATATAAATAGATAGATAGATAATTGTTTATCAATTCTAATAAAAAGATAAGAGAAAGGTAAAAAGATAATCATATCAATTCTCATAAGCAATTATTTGCCGATTCTTCCTCAAATTATTATTTTGTAATTAAATTAATTTAAATATTTTCTGATTAATCACTGTAATGTATTTGCGAAAATGAATTCATCAACTTTTTATTTGTGTGTACGCAAATACCTTCTTTTCCCTTTTTACATTCCTTTTATATTTCTGTTATATAACATTGGAAATATATTAACAACACAATAAATAAGTAGCAATGCTTAAGTAATTTTCGTTAATATTGTAATAAATTAGAAAAATGGAGAAAATTTCAAAAATGATCTGAAAAGACTTTAAATAATATTAAATAACGGAAAAATAATGCATTATTATTTCGGAAAGCAAGGTGAGCGCTGTAGCTTTGTGATCATGGTCACAAACGCTCGACCGACATTGTTTCCGTTGAGACGTGTGTTCAAGCTATGCTGCCACAAAGACCCACCTGATGACTGATTTACGTTAAATCTAGTAGAGGGTTCAAATTGTCAACGAGGTTTGGAAGTTTTGAGAGAGAGATTGCAGCTCATAGATAATGTCCTGAACATTTGGTTGAAGTTCAAATTCTAAGAACTGTCACCAAAAGGCCTGGTACGTTCGACTTTAATAATCAATAAAACAGTTATTTTAAAGGATAAGTATAATTTAATGAGCGTATAAACAATAGATTTTATTTTTATAAAAAAATTTAGGAAATGTAAGCACTTTATATATTTCAAAATAAAGTAGTAATTTGACAATCATCTCTAACGTTATTCCATGAAATGTTTTCATTCGACTCATAAAATAATATGAGAGACATTTGAAGTGAAACCCCAGAAGAAATGAAAGCATAAACATCACTTTAGACAAAGTATTTTAAATTGTTCAAACTTAATATTTTTGCAACTTTTATTCTAGTGAAGCCGGATTGTTACATACAATTGACTCCTAAAAGCATATATAACTTTCTTTTTATCTTGGGTACGTGTTTTGGGAACCAAAACGGGATTTACTTCTTTTCTCCGTCAAAACGTACTAAGCAGAATATCTCGTGAATTTATATCCATAGAGTTTCAGGCTGAATATTTCCAAAATTTAAAGAGATGTTTCCGAAGAAAACTTCGAAACGTAGGTTTATAATTTATTTATTTCAGCAACAACACATACACACACGGAAAAAAAGTGATTCACATTGAAAATGTGTTTTTATTGCATACCTGTTGTAGATACTTTGTTGAAGTTCATTTTTAACGTAAAAGATGTATTTGAGGAATTTAGCTTAATTCTATACGATGAAACCCAAAACACGCTTGAGTTTGAATAGATTATAAATTTTTGTTTGGCAATGCACGTAAATATTTCTGTATCATATATTCCTATATGTAACTGACGAATCTTGGCCCGTATATTGTTTTTCAGCTACTCATTACTTACTCTTTTGGTGATGTATACACGTTCTTTGAAATATCTTCAAAGGAAAATATCTTGATTAGTTGAGTCTGGGGAGTTACTCGCAGATACACAAGCCATATCTGAGTCAGGCTTGTGCATCTGCGAGTTTCACACTCAGCACCAGTTGCACTTTGTGCAACAACAATTTCAACTCCTTCGTTAAAATTATTTGCAGAGATCTTCGATGTAACATAATTTGAGTGAAATGTCTTTGAATTGAAGTTTCAGGGTTGTGATTAATACTGTCTCTTACTCGTTCATTGTTTTCTAGATTTCGAACCGAAAATCGTCTACTCATTCTTGTGCAATGGCAGACTGAATAATGTTGCCAAAAACGTGCTAGTAGACGGATAATCGTAGTCTAATAAGGACAGTTGTGCGCATTGAAGAACTGATGGCTTACTTCTGAGTTAGGATGAAGGATCTGTGATATAGCAAAATAAAGTTCAAGCAGTGTCGTGCGCTCATTAAGATTGAATTACTCTATGATGTATCTCCAAAATGTACTTTACAGGATTGAAAAAGAGAAAACCGAATATGCAAATTTCTAAAAAAAGTGAGACATTGCAACCCATGTTTGACTTGTTTTCCACTCTGTATTTTATAGGTATATCAAAATATTGATTATTTTAATAATGAATATCTACATAATATAAGTTAAAAAAATGTTCGAGAAATAAGCGAATTTGGAAAAAAATCATACTTCAAATTACTTTAAGTTTAGTATGATTATCTATATCACATTGAAAACTACAACGCATATGATGCAAATAGTGTCGTTTCGTAATAATATAAAACATATTTTGATAAATAGAAGAAAATAAAAAAAATTAGAAGAATATAAAATTTAACATACTGGAAATAAAACTATTATTAAATTCCTTTGCTACAATCGACATAAAAATAATTGCTAATAGATTTTAATTAGAAATTTTAACATTAAATATTTTAATGTTTTTTTTTAGTTTTAAAAGTTTGTGTGAATATAAATAACAAAAATTTTAAATGCAGTTATTTTAAAAGTTTGTGTGAATATAAATAACAAAAATTTTAAATGCAGTTATGAAATTAATATTTGGAGGAAAATTCAAATGTACATATTTACTATATAATTTGTATGTCCTAACGCCTCACTATACTGCATAGTCCTTAGTAATAATACTTAAAAAGAAATAGGTCGATGCAAAAGCATAATAATAAAAATTAATTTCAAGAAACAACATTTTTTTTTGGTATTTAAAACGCTACACTAGCAATTATAGAATAAAAATGCTAACGTAATATATTTTCGGTTATGAGCCGTACAAGAATAGAAAAGATGTGCGAAAAACGTTTTTGGTAAAATATTACCATATGTTTCTTCATCTAAACATAATATATGATTGTAAAAGGTACTATATCTCAAGTTCTTGTTTGTCTACTGCTGACACATATAGACTAAATAATCTTCATTGTTATTCACATTCTCATGTTTACATGGCTAAACTGATTTAAAAATAGTTTCTAATGTGATTTAAATAGCTGTTGTGATTTACTAATTTTAATAAAAGGGGAGAGACAACTACAGAAGGAAGCAAATCATTCTATGAAACGTGTTAGAGCAGTTTTTTGAAATTTAAGACTTGAATATTGATATGGTCATTAAACTGTAAACTATGTACTAGAACTTATAAGCTAGCAATAGTTTTAGAAAATCTACATAAATGAACATTAATAATACAATAAACTGAAAAAATGTAAAATAAGTGATAGAAAAATGATAAAAATGGAATATAATTGGTTTTACTGAGAACGTGGAAAAGAATGGAAGTAAAGTAAATTAATTCATTCATAAACTGCCGGCTGTGACGTGAAATTATTCCAGAATTAAAAGACCCTATTGTCTCACTAAGGATTTAGTTTATAAAATCAAGAAAACCAAAATTCAAATGAACAAAGAAAAACGTAAATATTGAAAAAAAGTAAAAAATGAAATACGATAAATTTATAATTCTAACAGAAAAATGAAACTAAAAAAAGATTACACATAATAATTTTAAACAAACTAAAAGAGAATATTAAAAAAAAAAAAAAAGAATGAATTAAAAAGAATTAATACCGTCTTCTAAGTAGCATAATTCATGCATTAAAGAAAGGAAATTAGATTTAAAATCAGTAACGTCTGCTTTATTTTAGACTTCGAGTTAAAAACACATAAGAAAAAAAGTATTACAGAAAGGTTTGTAACATAAAATATTAATAATAATAAAAAAAAAACAGGAGATAAATATTAATATTTCAAACACTATTAACAACAATAAGAACTGTAAAAATAACAAACATATCAAGAGTAATAAAAATGCAAAAAAAAATATATATATATATATAAAAATAAATAAATATTAAAAAATCTAAGATTTTTTTTACTATTTTCCCATATAACGGTACCAGAAATAACTTATTCTATTTATAATTATGATATTTCAAATTTTTAATGAAATTAATAAAATAATTAGCATTAAATTATACTTTGTGAAATTTATTTAAATTCACATGAATACTAGAAGACTTATCAACTAATCTTTTTTACGCAAAATGTTATTGTATATCAAATTTCTAAATATAAGCATTTTTCTGGAAAAGTGTGTATACCTTGTATACAAAAAAATTTTAAGTTTTTTCTCTTGTCATATTACAATAAATTTTATTTTTAATGATTTTAAGTAAATAATTATGCAATAAGTTTCAAAAATATTATTATTAAAAGCAATATTTTTGACTGCAAAAGGTTGCGTGATAAAGAACTGCATGTCGATTAACCAATTCCAATATGGCGATAAAAATATGGGAATTTGATTAAAAAATTTTAAAGTACCATCTACTTGAATACAATAAAATTACTAATTGAACGCTGAATAAATTATGGATTTTTTCACTCTTTGGTTACTGTGCATCATATTTTTTATAGTAGTGCAAGACACTTCAATCCACACTTAAAATTTATATTTTTTATTTGTTTAACTACATTGAATCAAAGCTATTGTCTAGCTGAATTCTACTTAGTTTCAAAATCCTTACGATGCATTGTGTAGAATTTAGGGGATTAGAGCACTCAGCAATAGTCTTCATCGCTTGTCAGTGGATCATAATTGAATTTCCATCGGCCAGTAATGTGGTCTCAATGCGACATAACCTTAAAACATTGCCTTTCGACTCATATTTGTCTTTTATCTCACACTTAATTAAAAAGAAATTAAATAAATTATTTCCATTCATACTAAGATGAAGGAAAAGATCTGGAAAGCTTTGTTATTTTTCTATTCAAACATCAAGAGCTATTTTTGAGAGGGTGATTAGGTAGAGAAAAACGTCGAGATTCTTAAATTTCTAAGAGGAGTTTGAACTATAGATCGTATTGCTAACCCAATAAGAACAGCTAACTTCCATTAAGAAATAACGAAGTACCTTAGCGATATTTCACTATAATATCTTAAGGTCCAGTTGTATCTGAAATTGATGAGCATTCTGCCTTTTATGAAAATAATATTACTACAAGAGATTTTTTTTTCTGCCAAGAATGAGAATATTCAATTATATAATTGCAATGATATAAGCAATTTTACATGAAAATTAAGAAAACTTAATTACAAAATGGCTAGTTGTACACAAATTTAACTGTAACTGCAATTTTTTCACATGTGCATAAAAATATGTGCATAAATTCTTATTAAAATAATATTGAAATCTCTTTTTAAAAATATATGTTTTATTCATTAAAGTGCAGAATTTATATGCAAGGCTTATCAGTAAGTCTTATTCTAAAATTATCTAACTAACATGAATGTTTACTGAGTAAATTAAACTTAAATAAAATGGATTTCTAAAGAATATTAAAATTTAGATTAATTTGTAAAAAAAACATTTTAACCGTTTATCAAAAATTTAAAATCAGAAACACATATTTTATTTAGAATGGTAAAAAAATTTAAAACTATATTTAAAGTATGTTTTTACTTATTTCTTATTACTCAATATCAAGCGATATTAAATAAAAGTATTTTAATTACCATACGAGCCCGAATATAAAGCGTCATTTTTTGACTAATCAAGTTAAAATATTGTCTCTAACTAAATTTGAGGTCTAAGTGATGGTTTGTAACAACTCCACTTATTAATATACGTATGCCTTTACATTGCATAATTTTATTGCCATGAATGTAACCAGTGTTATTAATTGTCTTAAATAAATACTTATCTGACTAAATCCTATTTTCTTTGAATTCTTTTACGTAAAAGGAATGGATCGAATTCAATTCATCCTTTTTTCTAACTATTTTTATAAAATATCTTCGTGTCATGTTACATTCGGTATTCACGTTACATTAAAAGTATCACTAGAAATATTTTAATTTTTAAAAGTTAATAATTAAAAAAAACTATCAACATTATCATATTAATTTTCTTAAATTCACATTAATAATTTTCCAAATATATCTTTTAGAAATACTTTTTGGATTTTTAGAATAAAAAAAGCAATTTATGAAAGAGAAAACAACCAAATATTAAATTTCTATACTTGCAAGGGGATATTTTTTATTTGAAAAAAGAGCAGTAGAGAAGAAAGAGATATAAAAGCCAACCTATTAAATTCCCATTATTCCACCAACTATTACTTGTAATTGTCTAGTTTTCAGATATTCCTTCAGATAAAAGAGTAATTTATAACAAAGCAGAATTATAATTCTGTTAGGAAAAATGAATTGTATTTTACAATCGGATCATTCAGCTATTTTTTCAGATATCGTTTTCCAATAGTTGTTTGCAAAACATGATTAAATTCCAATCTGATAAAATATTTTTTCTTCAAATCTATTTAAAGTGGTAATTATCAAATCCTTTGAAAAATGAGGAATTATATTTCTAATTAGATTTCAAATAGTAAAGTTTTCAAAATACGTAAATAATTTATTTTACTATGTGTACTTTTAATTCCTATTTACAACAAAGCTGTTGTCATCAATATCATTATTTGAATTATTATATTATAAGGATATAAAAAGTCTTTCTGTTTTTTTATCATTTCAAAACCCCAAAATATGTCTTATAAATATACTTTATGTGGACTTAAACAAAAGTAATTGCACTTAGAGGTTCAATTTTTGCATAGTTGAAAAGAAAACACTATAGTTATTTTTTTACTAACTTATCTCTAAATGATAAGAAAGTTTATTGAATGGTGAAGAATATTATTAACATTGCCTTGACATGAAGGCAAAAGTTTCTTATAAATTTTTTCTTTACAAAAAATATAGATGGGCTTAATTTATTAAGTTTCAATAAACGCAAGAATCTCATTAATTACACAAATTATTTTGTTACAGGAATAAGAAAATTCTATCTATTTGTTTAATATTTATTCTTCAATATCCAAAGTAATGTGTAATTTATTAGTATTTAAATAAAGATAATTATAATTAGAGTTTTAATATTTGTTAAGTTGAAATGAAATTATTGTAGTTAATATTTTACATTTAAACTACTGAGATTTAAATGACAAGAACATTTAGTGAATGGAACAGAGTTTTATTGATACTGCCTTGATACAAATGTAAAAATTCCATATAAATTTTTAATTTACTACAAATATACAATTGCTTGATTTATTCACTTTCGATCAAAGTAAGCATTGTTTATTTGAATTGAAACTTTTAATTTATTAAATAAAAACTGTGAAAGTATCACAATTTATCTGGTTGATAATTACATAGAAAATTAATTCTTCCTAAGCCCGTTGTTGTGATATGAATATATTTAATATCAACAGCATTACTCATGACCTGACAAAATTGGACCAAAAATGACATAAAAAAGAGCTATTTTATCGTTGAGTTTTAAACGTGATTTAGGGTTTATTCAAGCAAAGTCCAAATTTATCTTTACATGTATAAAATTACAGAATTCTTAGAAACTGTGAACTCTAATTTTGTGACTTTGTAGGGAATGTGATACAGAACATCATAACAAATAATTACAAAGGTAAATTTTTGAAAATACCGCACATGATATAAGACCGTAGCATGAAATAATAAGAATGGTAGAAACATGAGACAAAGAGAGTTGAAAATAGGAAAAAAAAATTAAGAATTGGAATTAAATTCTGAAAGTGATCGTTCCTGATTTGTACACTCATATTACAAAGTGATTTAATACTGTCAATTATGTTGTTCATCACAGTTGAGTGTATTCTGTTCCACTCCTCCATCAATGTAGTATTCAGTACATTTATGACTCCATGCAACTGCTTTGACAATGTAGTTCCATAGATTCTTAACAGATTAAAATAGGGAGAATTCGATAGCCTTGGTAATTGATGAATGCTTCACTTTCAAGGAATTCGTCGAAGAGAGATTTTTGACGTGGGAGATCGATTTCATCTATAAATAAAAGTTCAGATCCATATACACTTCCAAAAAATATTTAATAATTTTATGCGGTCTCATCCTGATATATCTGGCATGTCTCAGATCTTTGGTTAAAAATACATTGGAGTATTTGTCCATCAGTTATTGTCCTCCCATCCTATACCACCACACTTCCATTACTTAAAAAGATCGCTTTCTATAATGTTCCCAGGAAAATGTCACATTTCTGATTTTCCCCAGATTTAAAAACGTTAAGATTTGGTTATTAAGTTATACTCAACTCTTCAGTAAAGGCAACACATCTAATGTTCTTTACACCATTTAAAGTGATACCTCTTTTTTAGTGAAGACAATGGCAAATACATCCTCGACTTCTTGGCATAAAGCCTTTTATTCAATGAAGCCTTTTTTCTGTACATAGTTCTTACATTCTGTAAAAATTTCAGTGTGTAGTGGCTGAAAGTTCTAAAAACTGGCGAGAAATAGACCTCCTATTACAAAGAGCAGTTATTGCCATATATTGATTTAGAGAAGTATGTCCAGCCCCCCTGATGACAGTTCTCGTCGTCTGAATTTGATTTGTAGTTGAGATTATTTATCCAGAATTATACACACATCTCACTACTTCCATGACTGCCGGTCTTTCTTCTAAGAGGCCAATGATTTGCCACTTTCTAAATGATTCTTCAATGCCATAAAAAATCGTTATGAGTTCTTATTCACTAAATTCAAATGCTATGATGCAGAAATTTACTTTACACGAAGAGCCTGATTCATCGTCGGATGACATAGTATCTTGCATTGCCTGTAATATTTATTACGGAGGAGCGGATAATGCTAATTAGGCTTTTCTTCCAAACGTTCTCTGCAAAAGAGGATTACATCGATTAGGTACGTAGAATTCTCATTATTTTTGGTTATGTAAAGATAATTTTAGATATGAGTGTATTACTCTGACTCAGATAGCAAATGCATCACCATGTGCGATGAATGAGAATTGAATGCGATGAAAATTGAAATATAAAAAAATAATGCATATGTAAATAAGCGATTCTATTTGCAGGGAAATAATTTTAATACATTGAAGAAGTAGGGCCATCTCTTGTGGTGTTACTAACAACATCCTTACAAGGCCCAGATTCGATTAGCTTGCATATAATTTCTGAAGGATAGAAGCCCATATGCTGTTTACCATCTTCCATAGTTTGACAAATCAAGAAAACGACAGACAATAAAATCTCATATATGTTAAATCGGTTAGAGTCAGAAGACACTGTACGTCAAGGAAGCAAGTAGACAGGACGCGAAGCTTATCTGCTGATAATGCCGTATACTGTAACCCGTTGTTCTACTGAAAAATACCATTTCGCAGCCATTGAATGTAAGTTAGTGCAAATAGATTAAGGATATCATCAACATCCATCGTAAATTAATTCGTCTGTGATGATTACCAAGAGTTTCCTGCCATCGTTTCTGGCACTCAACAACAGTAGTTCGATTGATTATATTTATAGAAGCAGCTTTAAGTCAACTGAAATTTCGTAAAAAATTCCGGTCGAAATTGAACGAAGAAATAAGAAATTATTGCCAAAAAGCAAATGGGATAAGGCAAATTAATGCATATTTCTATTTTTAATTAAATTTGAAATAAACTTGTAATATGAATCTTTATATTATATATATATAATTATTAATATCAAGTTATATGATTTCTTCCAGTACACTGGTAAAAGGGTCTCTTACCTGTAATTCAGGAAATGTTTAAGGTTAAGAAAAAATGTTTATTAAGACAAAATTATTCAGACTTTCGGACCATTGAAAAAAGAAGATGAAATCTAACACGCTTTCTTATATAAATAATATTCAAGAATTTTTTCTCCTCAACTTTTGATAGGATTTGGTGGGTAACTTGATAATAAAAACATCAGTATTTCCAGAATTTAACTTTTTTCCTTTACATCTCTATTTCTGTTTTTGTAATTTCTCGAATTTTCAAATAAAATATACAAGTAATAGCCTCTTCCCTGAAATCAAAGTCAACTCCATTACACTTCAAAATAAATCCGTTCCTTTCTAACAGGGTTTAATTAAATTATCCGCTACACTTGAAATAGTTCGGAGACGTATACACTTTCTCTGATTTTTACCATTAGGGAAAACACTCTCAAAATCAAAAGAAACATTTGGTTTCTTCAGCCTGACTCTTCAAACCTCCCAATATTTGAAAGCCGTTTAAGCAAAAAATAGAAAAAAATGGAACTTTCTGAAAAATTTCTTCTCTTCAAACGTTCCTCGATGGAACAAAATGAGACACGAAACTCGACTCAAGACAAATAAAAATAGAAAGAGCAATTGTTGTTTTTGGTGTTGATGGTGGCAGAAAATACAACAAAACACACTCCTCGAAATATTGGGAGCAGGAAAAAAAAAGAAGAAATCCACGCGGAAGATAAGAAAAGAACTCTTTATGAAAACCCCTTCTCTGGGCTGGAAATGAACATTGTGAAAAGGATTCATCTTGGAATATCAATGATGCTTCCAGATAAAATATGCAGATAAGAGGCATTCCTTTGTTCCAACTATTCATGCCTGTAACGGATGCTTTTGGAATGATGATAAATGGCTGAGAATATCGATATTTCTGATAACCAATATATGCAAAAAATGTTGCAAAAACGATATAAAAGAATACTTTTGCGATTGTAGAATTAATAAGCATGATTACAATCACGTGAAAAGAATACGTACACTTTAACAGTGTATTATTCTGTGTTAAGGAAAAAAAGGGGTATTCATCGACGTAATTTTTATAATAATGACAATAATTCTTATATTTTTCCACATTTTAACTAACATTGATTTCGATATATGTGTATAGTTGTATCCCTTCCCTAAAGAAATTTAGATTTTTAAAATTATTTATCCGGAAGCATAATTAATTATATATTTATGAAACATTTTTTCTTCTTTCTTGACTATTTAAATTATTCTAAGCGTTTATGACATTTTGTTGTTTATGATTTTATTAAATTTATTAATAACGTTATTCTATTATTATATGAATTTTATTTTTTGTAACTTAAGTAGAATTCACGTTTCTTTTCATTTCCTTTTGTAGCAATAGATTAATGTTGGGAGATATTTTTGGAATAGCATTTATGTTTTCAGTTTAAAAGAGAGAGACTCAGTAAATTTAATATTTCAAACTGTTTTGGTTTCTTTATTTCAAATAATACTATTTGTTTTAAAAATATACAAATACAATTAAAATCATATAAATTCACTGAGTCATATTTTTATAGACGTTTGCTATATATAAATTAACTTGAACAGTACTTTTTCATCCTATAAAAGAATGCTGACTAAAAATATGTTGTTTAAAAACAACAAAAAAACTCTTCGGACGTGCATGCACACAGTTTTAATTCCATCATGTAAATAATGTTAAAATACTTTAACTACAAGGATATTTTACCTCATTTTATATACTTATTTACATCATATATATTTATTTTCCTCATTTTATTTATTATTATCTCCTTTGGATTTTATTTATTATATTATGAGATGTAAATAACAATGTATAATAGATTCAGTAATCGACGTTTATGATAATGTATGAAAAAATTGACCATTGCCAAAACGAATGGATTTCTCCATACATTTCCATAAGCCAAAGGGGTATATATTAATATATTTCTAAATGATGAATGGAATATAGGTGGGCTAGATTCTGCTCATTTCAGAAAATGAGTAGCGGCAATTCAGAAAAAGTATGTTCTTTTAAATGTATTGCTTTATTCGATGATCACAATGTAAAGAACACAAATAATAATAAAACAAAATGTTTTTAACTTATATCAAGTCCTTCTAATTTCTTTGATTGATTATAATTTTAAAATAAGCCATATATATTTTATTTGAATTCACAATGAATGACAGAAAATATAGTATCCGTTTAAGATTAAAATAACGATTTTTTTTCTAACTGACATATTACATAATTTTATTGTTTCATTATATATTATGAATTGATTAGATGATACTAATAGGTATCTTCTAATATTAATTAATTTCTTGTTGTTTTCTAAAATTTTCTGCGTTTTATTAGATATGTATTTTGACTTTTTTATGCAATCAAAGTTTTCAGTCTTGTTATTATTATTCCGTTAAATGATATATTTAAGGTACAACTTGAAATGAAGATGATTTCCTGACTTAACTCATCAAGTAAGTACTTTATATTTATTTATTAAAATCAAAACTGGTTATTAAAGCGGAAAGTAACAAGAGAAGAAATAATCGAGACATGCATTATAATTACATGATAACTAAATGTATAATCTTATTTTAAACTGTATATTAGTAGATTATTCTGATTTATTTTAGAAAATAATTGGAGACTTAAAAATAATGTATAATTTCAGCTTAAACTTGTTATTTAATCAAATGCACCTATTTTTTGTGGTAATTTCCTATTTTAATTTTTATATTTGTTAAGAGATGCATAATGGCACATATTAATGAGAGAGTTATATTATTAAAGCATTTATTTTTGATGAGTTTCATTCATTCTATAACTAAATATTTAATGCACTTTTCATTATGTGATCATCATTTTCAGTTAGGATGGTTGAGAAATCTGAAATATTCTCCTGTAGAATTTCAATTAGTTTTTTTGTTGTTCTTGTTTATCACTAGTACAAACTAATTTCTGATTTGTTCATAATCCATTGCATTTTCTGAATATTTATTCCAATATCTCGTACAACGCATATACGTTTCAAGCAACAAGTGATTTTGTTTACTCTAGAAAATTACACTAGTCTACTTGAAATATTTTATTTCTAAAATATCGGTAAATCATATTTTAAATCAGTTAAAGCTCAATAATTAAACTACTATTGTTCCATAAATATTCATCAGTCAATTGTTTAACAAGGAGTCTTATTGATCAAAAAGTATTTCTTTACTTTATTACCAAATTTTTCTACTTTTGTGAATGAAATAGAGAGAAGTTTAGATATTTCCAACGTAAAAAACGAAAGCAGTGTTAAGCCTCCATTGAAAGCAAGAATTAGTATCAAGCCTATTTTCCTCACATATATTTGGTATTGCTAGATATATAACAGTCTACACCTGTAATAGCAGAATCACTATAGATATGATACGAGATTTTTCTCTCTGATTTAAATTTAATTTATTCTTTGAATTAATTTCTCTGAATTAGAGTCTAATGTCAAACTAGAACAAGATCGTAACATAGGGTATCTCTAATGAACAGTGGTAACATCAATATATTAAATTATCTCTAATACGACCAGTTGTAACATCAATATATTGTATTATCTCTAACGTACAGTGATAATATCAATGTATTGAATTAAGACAGAAGAAATATACCTCCGTAATCATAAATAAGAATAACTGACATTAATTGAGAGGATGATAAAAAAAACGACAATAATTTGGGACATCTATGAGTTCATTAATTTAAATCTTAAGAATTTAACTTTTATTTAATAAAAATTATTATAACGTAGAATGTGGAAGTGCACATATCTGGAGGAAAGCGTGATGCCACGTTATGGTCATTGTGTTCTATTTTACGTACTCTGCATCTATAATGAGTTATATGGAGAGTATATAAAGGTTAACCAAACACTTAAGGAATTATCTTTTTATAAAGGGGTCGAATAATCGCTAGTTCAATGCAGAAGTATCTGATTCACTCATTTTAAATGTCTTTTCTGTGATCTAACTTGATCATGTACCATGAGCTTAATTGGTCAATGATACACTGTAACAGGTCAATTGAAAAGTCCCCGGCCTACCATAATAAAACACATTTTTTTTTGGCAAAATTAGTTTTATTTATTCAACATAATTCCCTTCAAGGGTGATACACTGATTATAGCGACCCTACAACTTTCCGATACCATTTTTGTAGTACGATTTGTCCTTTGCTTCAAAATAGGCCTCAGTTTCGGCGATCACCTCTTCATTCGACGAAACTTTCTTCCCAGCGAGCATTCTTTTGAGATCTGAGAACAGGAAATAGTCGCTGGGGGCCAGATCTGGAGAATACGGGGATGAGGAAGCAATTCGAAGCCCAATTCATGGAATTTTGCCATCGTTTTCACTGAGTGTGACACGGTGCATTGTCTTGGTGAAGCAGCACTTTCCTTTTCTTCAAATGCGGCCGTTTTTCGACGATTTCGTCCTTCAAACGGTCCAATAATGCTATGTTATAGTCACTGTTGATGGTCCTTCCTTTTTCAAGGTAGTCAATGAAAATTATTCCATGCGCATCCCAAAATACAGACGCCATAACCTTGCCAGCCGACTGTTGCGTTTTCAAACGCTTTGGAGCAGGTTCATCGTGTGCAGTCCATTCGGATGACTGTCGATTGGACTTCGGAGTGAAATGATGGAGCCATGTTTCCTCCATTGTCACATACCGACGCAAAGACTCGGGTTTATTACGCTTGATCATCTTCAAACACTGCTCCGAATCATCAACTGGTCGTTGTTTTTGGTCAAAAGTGAGCTCGCACGGCACCCACTTTGCACAGATCTTTCTCATACCCAAATATTCGTGAATGATATGATGTACACCTTCAGTTGATATCTTTAGAGTGTCTGCTATTTCATTCAATTTCAATTTACGGTCATTCAAAATCATTTTGTGGATTTTTTTAATGTTTTCGTCGGTAACAACCTCTTTTGGGCGTTCACTGTCTTCGGTGCTCATTTCACCACGTCTAAACTTAGCATACCAATCCTTGATGGTTGATTTTCCTGGGGCAGTGTCCGGTAACTCGGTATCAAACCAATTGTTTGCTTCAACTGTATTTTTCCCTTCAAAAAGCAATATTTTATCAACACGCAAAATTCCTTTTTATCCATTTTTTTCACAATAACAAAAGTTGTTTCACTCAAAATGCTATATTTCACTAACTAATGATCCGACAGCTGTCAAATTTATACACGCATCTTTTGAGGGTTAGGGCTAACTAAAACACATATGTATTTAATTCTAGTAGCGCCATCTATGTGTCAGGCCGGGGACTTTTCAATTGACCTGTTACGTCCTCGAAACGTAATTTGCAGTCCCAGGAACGGACAAAAATTGTAAACCGCTTCAAGATGATCGGAAGCGCCCTACAAGAGACAGGGATTATAACATGTGACACTTTTACAGAACTGTAACTAAAGAGTTAAATATCTTTCAGTAATTTACTAAATAAAGAACTCTGAAGATCAAGAATAACCGTAATAGAACTCTTGAAGCAACTGAAATTTCTATTTCGATAAAATTAATTCAGTTATATACTGCTGTTTGTAGAAAATGCAACACCATGAAAGAATCATCAGAATCAAATGAAATTTAATGCAGAAACGACTTGTACTGATACAAATAAATGATGAAATTTTCAAAACAAAAGAAACAAATTAAGCGTCCGAAATCAGTATTTGGTGCAGCCACCATGCGCTGCAATAAGTGCTGCTATACGACGTGGCATGGAGTCAAACAGATGTTGAATATCTGCTTGAGGAAGAGAATTCCATATCGCTTGTATGCGCAACCAAAGTTCGTCTTTGGAAACTGCAGGACGCGGATCACGAGCGAGACGCCGACCAACCATATCCCACACGTGCTCAATAGGCGACATATCCGGTGAATAAGCAGGCCAAGGAAGAAGTTGCATGCGTTGTGCTGAACAGAAGTCTCGAACAGTCCGCGCAACATGTGGGCGTGCATTATCCTGCTGAAAGATAGCTCCAGGGATGCCTTGAAGGAAAGGAACGACTTCGGGCTGTAGCACTTCACGGACGTACCTGTTGCTATTGAGATTACCCTCAATTCGTATCAAATTGGATCGTCCATGATACGAAATCGCACCCCAGACCATAACTCCGGGTGTTCGACCACTATGTCGTTCAATAATACACTCAGGAAGGCAGCGTTGACCGGCATAACGTCTAACACGAACACGGCCATCATGGGTCCACAAATTGAAGCGTGATTCATCTGAAAAGACAACTTGGTGCCAATCAGCTCGCCTGTCTCTGTGCTCAAGAGCCCACTGCCGACGCGGCCGTCGATGATTCGCCGTGAGGGGAATCCTGTATAAAGGCACCCTTGCACGCAATCCACGGCGCAGCAGACGACGACGAATTGACGAAGCCGACAATTGTACACCTGTAGCAGTAGACCAACGTGCTGCCAGCTGCCTGAGGAAGCTGTGCGATCATTCACCGCCATGCGGAGCAGGTGTCGATCATCGCGCTCTGACGTCACCTTCTGTCGTCCAGTGCCTGTTTTTCGAGTTGTTCGGTGCTCGTCGGTCCACTGCTTCCAAACTCGCATCACTGTGGAACTGTTCCGCTGCATACGAGCTGCTATTGCGCGATAGGAAAATCCTCCTTCTCGAAGGCCGATTATCCTCCCTCGTTCAAACTCCGTAAGTTGCTTGAATTTCTTATTCTTCCGTCGTGGAGGCATACTCAGGTCTCACTAAACGTTTGCCACTAACAAATAATCATAGACTTTTTTCAACGTCCCGCTACAGCACTTTATTTATACGCTTTCAGCATCAATTCAGAGGGCGCTGCGCGCGCCGCGCACGCGCGATGGCTCTGAAACTTTATTAATTTGCATAATATCCTATAATTGCCATTTGCTGCGAATTTCATTTGATTCTGATGATTCCTTCATGGTGTTGCATTTTCTACAAACAGCAGTTTAGATCTTTTTAGAGATGAAGATAAAATCAATTCGGGCAATGAGTGTAGCCGTTACCTTTGTTACCCAGAAGATTTAAGTACAAGTTTTCATCATCTAGTTGTTTTCAAAAATTAGAACTTTTCGAAATTATAACAAAGCACTAAAGTATGTATTTAAAGTCTATGTATTTAATGTACACTAATTTCTATGCGTCCCTCTCTTGTTCCTTGAAACGGATCTTATAAGTTAAAATAATTTGAATGAATTAGGAAATAATTCCAATTTTTCTGATCATGAAATGCATGTCACAAGCATAATAAGTGCATTCAACCCCCATAATGAGCTGCATTTTCATTAAACACAATAGTTTAAACGTTTTCAAATTGTTTTGAATGCTCCTTTTGACACAGGCTTTAATTAAGTTTTTTTTTATTACTTTCAACATTTAATTTACGAGTTCTAAGCAGCGAAAATGATTAAAATTTAAAACATTTCAAATTTGACAATACAGTCATGGCTTAGAGAAGGAATGAAAACTTGACCATTGTGTTTAATTGGAATATGACTGCTTCTGTCCACATAACTCCCCCGCATTGTTAAGCATTTTCTAAGTCATCTGACAAAAGCAGAGAAAGGTTTCGAGAAAAATTATAAATTAAATACCATTCCCATGAAATTTAATCAAGAAATCTGTCAAGAACAAACTGCTTCGAAAATTTATGTCGTTGAAAGAATTCAATGGTTTTTTTTTGTTTATTTGAATTGCTTTCAATTTAACATTGTCAAAAACATTCCTTACAAATGTCAAGAGTACTTAATCGCAATGAATTCTGAGTGAGACAGGTGTCGGAGCATCAAATTCAACAGCTTTAGAGTTTAATTTGTTTGAAATATTAAAATAATTCATATATCCAGTGTTTGATTAGTTGAATAAATACTTACAGAGCTTTCAAGTAGATATTGTGATGTTTAACTGATTATTATTCACAAAAGGTTTCAAAGTATTGCATATCAATTGCACATTAATAGTGATATAATTTCTAAATTTCTCAATATCACGTTTAATAACATGGAAAAGGTAATTAACTGTAAATTTATTGCATAAATTTGTATAAAAATCTCCAAGTGAATTTTCTGCCTTCACTTATATTTAATAAATGGAAAATACTATCCTTATTAGTTATTTTTTAAAGATGTGTGGTATCGATATATGATAAAGTATAAAACCCACAATCTGAACATGCTTTCTGATAGAAAGATGCTGCAAAATTATTATCATAATTTGAATTCTCTATCCAATAGTTACAAGTATTTATTCACATACTATATATTTTTTGAATTAATCAGTCTATTTTTAGAAGTGTATGTTGAGTACCATATTACTCTCGTCTCCTCTTCTGTAATTCTAAATTGAATGTACACTTTACTTGTAAAAGAGAAAAAAAATGAATTTGTTACTTTTTTTCTAAATTTTCAAGTCGCAGCATAGTAACAGGATGCATGTGTTACAATGTCACACAATTATATGAAATTTTGGAACATGTTTCTATTAAAAAAATGTGTGCCAATTTTTTTCGGTTTTTTTCGATATTTAGCGAAAACCGCTTGAAGTAAACTACATTCAACATTTAATTCTTTTGTTCTCTTTCACATTTATCATATCAATGGTGTAAATTATACAAACATATTTATGAAGATAGTCACTGAATTGAATATTAGACTCTAGAGCCAAAGTTACATAGTGAAGAAAATTAGGTCATATGGGAAAGTAGGAAAAATTAAGCCTTTGAGTCAGTAACTTTATTGTTCGATGACACTTTTGCTTGGAATGTATGAGTTCATTTTAAACAAGGGGTGTTCAAATGAAGAAGTACGAAACGTCGTAACAAGATAACTGTTAACATATTTGCCTGTGCCGCTATGAAAGGACGAAGAGAGACATCTAGGGATGCGAATAGAGTCTCCGGAATAGATTGGAGCATGCACAGGCGCTCGTATGCCTCTTGAAAAGAGCGCCATCCAATTAACGCAGCAATGCGCGTGAGGATATGATTTCGTTCACATTGCAAATTTTGATGATTAAGGAGCAAGGGGGCGATAACTGATTTCTGAAAGCGGAAGGTGTTCAACCGGCCGTTATTCATCGCTGGATGGTGACCGTAATAGGGGGATATTGTGTGTCCGACTAGTCAGTGAGAAAATGAAGTGCTTGTTTTCATGCAAGTCGTAAGAGTTTAGTTGATCATCCGAGACCAGGATAGGAAAACGTAGTCATCTCGGCCGATCTCATCGACGAGGTGGATGACCTAGTGAGAAGTGATCAGCGTGTCACATTGTGAATGTTAGCGGTGAAGTTGGCTGTCAGCATTGGAGCAGTGTGAACAATTGTTCACGACAGGTTGCGTTATCGGAAGGTGTGGGTTCCGAAGCAGCTCACCGACCAGCAAAAAGAACTGCGTATGGGGCTAGCACTTCAACATCTCTTTCGGTATCATGGAGACCCCGCTTACCTGGAGCGGTCACTACGGAGCTTCCTGGAGAGCTGATGCCGTCACTACGGGCCAGAGACAAAGCGGGACAGTATGCTGTTGAAGCATGCTTCACCATTTTTCAATAAAAAGTTCAAAGCCATGACGTCAGCTGGCAAGATATTGCTCACTGTCTTTTTCGTCGTCTAAGGCCCGCTACTTGTTGAATTCCTTGAGCGCAGAAGATCCATTAACTCAGACGTGTACTGTGAGACACTCCGAAGCTTACGCAGTTCCATCAAGAACAAAATATAAGACCTGCTCACGGAGGGTGTGGTTTTGCTCCACGATAATGCGCGTCCATACGTTACTAGGGTCACACACGCTGAACTGGCCAAGTTCAAGTGGGAGCAGCTTGACCCTCCACCCTACAGCACGGACATGTCGCCCTGCGATTTCTATGTATTTGGTTCCCTGAAAAAACATCTGAAAAGGAAGTGCTTCAACTCGGGTGATGAACTCAAGGACGTTGTGAAGGGCTAGGTCTTGTCACGGCCACAGGAATTCTGGGAACAAGGAATCCTTCGGCTCATTAATCAATGGTATCGTTGTCCTCAGGCCTAAGGTGTATAAATTTAATAAAGTCTTTGTTTATACCCACAATGTCATTTCGTTCCTTTTAATTTGAACACTCCTTGTAATTCTGTTGGAATATATTATTTAATAATTATTTTTAGAACATTTGTAATTATATTTTTTGAAATGCATAAAACTCTAATTTTAATTTAATTTAAACATTATTCTTGGAAAAATTAATAAAATATTATTCTCTTCAAATTGTTGAAAAATGTTAAATCGACAACCATATGTGTGATATTTTGATCTGAGTTTGTGCAAACCAAAAATGCATCTAGTTGGATTTTGTTTACAACTTGAATTAGTAAAAATAGGCTTTAAAATATGTTTTGATGAACATGAAATGAAATATCAGATTTGTCAATATATATCAATGTTCATTAAGGAATGTGAACATTTTTGAAAATTTAAAAATCAACGGAAAAAGTTTCTGAATTCGTTTCATCTCATTCAAAAAATATATAACATTTATACCTAAACAAACCTAGACAATTTACCTTTTAACAGTGTTTATTTTTAATTTCATTAATATGGAGAAGAGCAAATGGGAGTGTTTAAGTTTGCTTTCTGGATTGCAAAACAAACATTTAAAAATTATACTTTAGAATGTTTGAAGAGAGCTGAAGTCTTTTGTCTAAGGAAATAAGTTTATTTAAAAACCAGACACGTATTTTTGGTGGAAGTTTCAGCATCATGTTACAAAGTAATCAATATAAAGATAATATATCACTTTGCATTCCTTAACTTTTAAGTCAAAACTTTAAAAGAGCTGGGAGTCTCACTTCATGATTTTACTATCCAAGAGAATAAATTGTTTCTTTATATTCTTATTATTTTGTATAATTTTTTTTTTCATTTTTTAATATTCTAAATCAAACAATATTCATTTTTCTGACAAAAAATAAATTTTATTCTGAGTCTGTTTTTTCCTAAGACAGATGGAATTTTCATTTTTGTTATTTATGGAAGTTCCATTAATCGAAACCAATGTATCAACTATTGATCTACAGGTATTTATATGATATTCCAATATATTTTATGCACAGAATATTATAAAATTTGTCATAAATTCCTTTTTAGTAATTGATGTCAAAATCCAGAGAAAGCAAAAGCACGAGCCTTAATACTCTGAAAGAATTCCTTGATTTATTTGAAGAATTTCTAGAACAAAAAACATTCCCAGAATAATTTGGACTTCGACCTTTTTTTTTAACTATTTTAATCTCATTAAATATTCAGCAACTACATTTTCTCTAGATTCTAAAGCTGCAAAACAAAACTATAAAGCATATCACTGGAACTTTCAACATTATGAAAAAGAAAAAAAAAAAAAAAAAAAAAAAAAATGAAAACCTGCAAAGTTTCAATGAAAATCACAATTATCTTACCATTTAATACTTTAATATAATCGAATATCTAAAATATACACAAACGTAGGTAAATATATAGATTTTATCACTAATACAAAACAATTATTGTTTTTAATACAAATTCTTCTTCATTTCTTCTTCAAAATTCTAATCTAATTTCTTAAGATATTTAATACTCTTTATTATTTATTCCTTGTAAAATATTATCGGTTGTTTTGTTACAGAAATTAATAGATTAATGCTTCTATTTTCATTCAAGTCATTTTTTACCTATTTTTGTGTTACAATTATTTTCGCTTAGTTCAAACAAAGTACCAAGTAGAGTCAATAAAAATATGCATTAACTGCATTGATAATTCTAGAAATATTAGGTTGTCAAATATCAAATGGAGCAAATAATGCACATGATTGAATTCGATTTTTTTCCAATAAAACCTTTTTTTATTTTTAACCAAAGTATGCACCCATATTATCGATATACTTTTGCCATTTTAGAGGTAACTCATTTATTCCTTTGCTGCAGAAGCTGGAATTCATTCCTGGATCACGGGAGTCGATGAACTCTTGAAATGTCATTTTGGTAGCCTGTGTGGAATTGAATTTTTTCCAGACAAAAAGTAGTTTAAATTTTGAAAGTAATGATAGTTATTAGGGACATGGTCTGGCAAGTACAGTGGGTGACGGAGAGTTTCCAACTTCAACTCCTGTAGCTTTGACATTGTCATTCGTGCGGCATGTGGTCGAGCGGTGTCGTGCAGAAGAATTGGAGTCATCCGTTTAACTAATTTTGGCTGTTTAATCGCAAGATTTCTCATCATTTCGTCTAGTTGATAACAGTAGACATCCGCCGTGATCGATTGGTCTGGTTCCATAAAGATGTGGTGGATGACACCCGAGTCAGACCATCAAACAGTGACCATCAGCTTCTTATGGTGGATTTCTCGTTTCGGACAGTGTTTTGGTGGTTCATCTGTGTCCAACCATTGTGTTAAACGCTTATGATTATTGTACATGATCCATTTTTCATCGCACGTAACGATTTGATTGAGAAATGGTTTGGCTTTATTGCGCGAAAAAAAAGAGAAAGACATGCCTGACATGATTTCTCAAGCAGGTCAACATGGTAAAATAATTTTGATCTTATTATAATTAAATCCAAAAGCTGTGAAATGTTTGTATCAAGTTAGTACACGTTGCTTTTCTGCATATTTTTATTATGTCAGATTGCCAACAGCTATATTTCAATTCTAGATGCAGTGTATCCCAAAACTGAGGGCAGCGGTAGCCTAATGATCATGGCTGCTGATTATTATATTCTGCCAAACATACCATCTATCATAAATTTCAAAATCATTGAATTAACTTTCATCAATGAATATTGTTTTATTCTAGAAATATTCAGATTTTGAAATCCTTTTATTCCTATTTGCTTTGGAACTGAAGGATTTTCTTCAGGCTATGTGACCTTTATAATATGCTTCTCGAAATATGCTTCGTGTTATTACTGCAGAAACACATCTTCCAATTGCTGTAAAGTAGATGATGCAATGTTTACGTTTGGGATATTTATTTCTTCTACAATGAATGCTTCTTTAATTCGTCGAATTGAAGGACTTTATTTGTAATTTGCTTAAATTTCTTATACTTAAAGATAATTTTTCTACCCATCTGTGCCTACTTTAAGCTTCTTTAGTGATATCATGCAGAAATTAAGGTACTTCATACAGTAATACGATAATTTTATTTCAATATTTATTTCAGTTCTTGTACTCATTTTAACATTTAAAATATTTTACCCCTAAAAATCAAAAACCAGTATCTTAAAAAGTATTAAACTGAATTCTTATAAAAAATAGTGGCATTCAAATAGCAATTTTTACATAGCTTGAGAACTCAGTTTCTTAGCCCAAATAATTTCGAGAGAAAAATAAAGAGCAAAATGTTTAATAATACTTAGTGAATGAAAACTTTTATCAATTCTTTGTTTTTATTATTAATGCTATTTGTATTGTAGATTTCCTCGTTCCTATAAAAATCAAACTTAAAAGAGTATTTAATAATATTGTTTCAGAACTTTCAAAATATTAAGCGAGAAGTTTATATTCAACTTTTGGAGAAGATATAGTTAAAACCATTGTCTTTATTATTGTGTATTAATAATCTACACTGAGGTGAAAATTATTTCTCCAGAAAGTATATCTCTTTATTTCATCACTATCTAAAAAAGTAATATATAATGCTAATATTATTCAAGACCATACTCTATCAAATAATTTCTGCAATGAATTTATGATGTTTTACGGTAATGTATTTCAACATCTTTTGCAACTGTTAAGTAGTTAGTTTAACATGATTTAGGAAAAAGAGGTAATCGCACTAAAATGTAATTAGAATGTTCAGGAAATATCTTGTATCGTTTTTTATCAAATATTTTGTGCCATGCATAGAAAATTTCAAATAAATGCCAAAAAATAATGTTATTTTTTTTCCTGAAGAAATATTTTCCGTCATCTCTCAAAAATTGAACATCTCAATAGCTCAGCTGAATATTGACAAAATGAAGGTACTATTTGTGTTAGATATGAATCTTTTTAATTATGTTCTTTGTTGGAATTTTTACATTTTTTTTCCTTCCTTGATAAAAGATATCCTGACAAAAATAATTTTGGAGAGTTGTACAATTTAGTTGTTTTATTGTATAATCAAGAAAGATTAATTATAATAATAAAATAATTTAATTTTGAAAAATAGACATTTTCTACAATCAAAGGAATAATTGGAAGCAGGACCTAGTTATTAACATTTCTTTTAGCATCGTAAGTTATAAGTTTCTTATGACTTATGATTAAAAAAATATCTCTCGAACATGACAGGGAATAAAGTTATTGTTTTTAAAATTGTAATACAACATGAATTATATTTATATTTAAAATAATTACTAAAACTTTATTTAAATATATAATTTTCAAGCAAAGTAATCAGTGATTATCTTTGCAATGTAATTAGTTTATAAGCATTTAATAACAAAATTAATTTCCAATATAATATTGTTACGAATTATCTTTATATTTGTGATTCAAAATCTGCAATTTTATAGCTATTTTTTTACCATTCATTTAATAATGATAAAATGTTATTATCTATTTTGATTTGAATATTTCATTATATCATGTTTGCGTAATGTGAGAATTGTCGAAAATGTTTTTGTCCTGAAATTTGCTGGTACAATAAAGCTTAACAAAATACAAATAACACTTAACACTTTTTAATTTCAAAATTGAAAGAAATTGAAATTTCGAGTATAATTTACTTATATCTAAATGCAACTTTTTCTTCTTAGAATAATTTATTTAATGCATTTTATATAAAATACTTAAATGTATTAGGCTTTTTTTTAAGAATAATCTTTTGAAATCATGCTTTTCAGCGTTAATTGATTCTTAATAATAATGATGTTCGATTCCCCTCAGAATCCAAATAATTATACAAACTATAATTTAGCACCTTTACTCAAATTTTTCGGCGCTTTCTCAAGAAATTCTTGAATTTATAATTTTGAAAAGAAACATTATCTTCTTTTATTTCAAATCTTCAAGAATTTTAAAATTACTTTCCTATCAAATGCTACCCCATATGCCTTTCTTTGGTTAAAAAAAAAAAACGTAAAGCATTTCTAAGAAAATAGTTCCAAATGAAAAATGTTCGAAAAGCCGGAACATCAAAAACTTTCCTTCAGCCCTTTTCTGTATACACATGTTTCCCTGTTGCTCGTATCATATAAGTGATGACGGATTTTCAATATGAAAAGAGCACCGTTACTTCGTGACTAAAATCCCCACGAAGAGAGAAAAGAATAACTTTCTCCCATGCTGTTTTTATTTTACGATAAAAAATGATCACGTGACTGCAATACATTTGTCTAAGACGAATTTTAGAAATATATTTCGTGTAGCCTTCGCGAATTTGTTTGTCATTCTTCAAAGGTGTAAAAACATAATGCCCGCCTTCTTCTTTTGGGGTGGTAAGACTTGTTATATTTTTATGAAAAAAAGTATGGCTCTGAACATTTGGTGGTTTTCTTGAGGAGAGAGGGAAATGTTTAAAATAAAAATTACTCAAAACTTTTCGGTGAAAGTGAAACTGGATTACAAAAAGGGTGATTTTTCATATCAAAATTCGTGCAACAAAAATTACACAAAAAGTCTTTAAGCAGACCAATGTATCGGGAAAGCATTTACTATCTTACTTGAAGTGTATGACTTTCTAAATATATGTACAAAACTTAATATATTTTTAGTTACAATATACAGAGAGCTATGTATATACTCTTCAATAATGTGCCAAATCATTTCATTCACCTTCAAAGTTTTAAAATTTCTTTTTCTCAGTTTGTTGTTTATTTTTCGTGCTCATGATGTATTTAAGACTCTAAGGTGTTTTCTTGTAATCAACGTAAGGTTTTGAAATATTTTTCTGTTTTTTTCTATAATATGTTTGATAGTTATGTTCATGGATTTATTTTTAGATAAATAATAATTATTTATAAAAAATATCCACAAACTTATATACAGCGGTTTTTTTTAAATCACAAAATCTGATTAGATTCTGAACAGGTTTAAAATATTATGATTTGTAATAGTTGAAATAATTTTATGATAATAAAACATATCAAAAAAAGTAAAAATTAAAACAATTGTATGTTTAATAAAAGAAATTCTTTTTTCTAAAATGCACATATTAAATATATTGAAATGAGGAATATAAAATGTTTTTATAAACATCCAATAAAACAAATGTTTTCACAAGATAATGAGTCCCTTTATAAAGAACTCCAAACATATTTGAATTTTTCATTTATAAGTAACTAGGAGAAGTTATACAAAATAAAGTTAACAGTTAACTTCATAAGACATGAGAGTAGTTACAAATGTTATTTAATACTTTTTTCTGTGCAGAATTAAAATTCCAAAAACGTGCAAAATCTAAATCCTTTTTTTTACTGTCGAGCTTACAAGCATGAAGACTTATGATATTTGCCAAGTGATAAATCTTAAATTAGTGATAACTACTAATAATAAAACGTTTACTCACTAGATTTGTATAAATTTGCAATCATTTCCTTTTCATGCAAAATATTTTCCAATTTTTTTTTGTTTGTTCATAAAATGTTTTATCATAAGACGTAAAATTCAAAATATGCTGTTAGCAACAATTAATTGTCTATAACTCAACGACGATTTTTAAAATCATCAAAACGATGGGAAAAATAAATACATAGATATGGTAGAATTTTTACGGATTTTCGAATTACTTTTCACCTGATCCCAGAGAATAATTTCAAGCTCCAGTGAAAAGGCAAAATTATGCTGAACAAGTAATATAAAAAAAATTAAGTCAATTCCTACTTAGGTCAAGAACAATTTTTTTTATTTTAATTACTTTTTATTAAATATTTACAATTAATATAAATCTGTATATACTTATGACAGAATCACAATATTAAGTGGCAAATGAAATTTTTTTCAGCGATCTACACGCTTCGTTACTGACGGTATTTATTCCTAATTTCATATTCTGCTAAGTATTTTATATAAGAGAAACTTTTTTCTCCTATATAAAACTAAAATCAATTATTTGAAAATCAAATAAAAAAAATTATGCTTCGTCGAGATTCAATTTGAAGGCATGAAGATTCTACGCCCATGCTCTAACAACTTTGCCATTGCAAGACAAATGACATAGTATAAGCATTGGATTGTTTCTTAAATCATCCGGTAAATTAAAAAATTGTAATGCAGTCTAGCCCCACCACCCTTGGCGACAGGAAATATTTGGTGGTATTTTGCCAAATGTGGCTACCCTGGTACATTTCGAGGACTTAATGTTCAGCACCCCCTTCCCCCAAAAAAATCGCCAAGTTTAGCAATTTTTGAAATCACGCCAAGTGGTTAGACTAAACTACATTTTCACCCATTAAATTTAATTAAATGAATTAATATTTGAAAAAACTGTATTAACATCAAGTATCATCCACTACAGGTTTAAAAAAATGTATTTGAACTTGAGTGGATGAATAAAAAATATTTTATTAACGATATAAAATTTGAATAAGATATATATACATATATATATATATATATATATATATATATTTATATATAGGGAGAGTGTGAGCTAATGGTAGGAATTTAAAAATAGAACAATATTAGAAGTTTAATGTTAGATTGGAATACCAATAATATTTCATACAGTATTAGAACAGTTATGTTTTAATACCCCGATTATTTTTGTTCCTTTTTTATTCTAGTTACAGTGAAATTTATTACCATCAGCAACATATTAAAAGATTGAGGGAACATTTGTTGAAAAAAAAAAGACAAATATGATTGCAAGCACATATATATATAAAATTGTTTTATACATAGATAGTTCATATTCTTAGATGTGTTTCTCAATACAATGAAACATGAACACTAGTATTTTAACCACAAGATGCAATTAACTGTATTCTTCGACACATAAATAAATATTGTGTATGTTAAGATCAAAAGGTACTCGACAGAGTCTCGGGATATCTTCTCTTTCCATTCTTGTTCCCAAGACGACTACAGAACCTTGAGTTGGGCTATGACCTCCGTTAGTATTAGACCTTGTAAATGCAGATCATTAAAAACGTTATGTGTTTATTTCGTATCATATTCGGATAATCCGTCACAGAAATGGTTCTCTGTCAGCATTCATCCCCTTATACAAAATAGAAGTATACGGTGATGAATGTGTATCATTTATTACTTATACTGTTGGAAAAAAGGAACCAGAAGTGTATGAAAATAAAACTCGTTCAATATGATTTACTACTTAACGACGGATAAAAATGCTGATAAAATCAGTGTTTTAATTAAAACAAAATCTTTGGTGGGGTACTTGAGACGATGCTGACATCAAAGGAATCTATAAAGAATCCGTTTGGAAGATTTTGCGTGAATTTTGGAAAAATGATTCATGGACAATACTTCGGCCCATACTGCACTGTTTGCCAAGATGTTTTTGAATAAGCATAAGATCTCTGTGTTGGAACATCCACTTTATTTTTACTCCACCTAACGTGTGACTTTTTTCTATTCCCCAAGATGAAATGAGCTCTCTGAAAGGAGCTCAGAAAGGAACAATATTCGAGATAGTTCAAGTTGTAAAAGAAAAAGCGTTAGAAACCACCATGAACATGCTTTTTGAAACGACTTCCAACAACTTTTTGCAACAGAAAATTCACTTGAAGAATTGTTTAGGTCATGGAGAAGTGTACAATGAAAAGGTCAATATTTAAATTATGAAGAAAAAAAAACATTTTTCAGCATTAATACGGTTTCTTTTCAGCTACACCTTGTTTATATTATATAAATTATGCAATAATTAATTCTTTAATTTGCTCCTATTTCAGTATTTACTTTTCTTTTAAATTGGTGATGATGCTATACATCGATAGACTATGACATTTTAAATGTTTAAAGTAAAAACTTTTATGAAATAAATATTTTCAGATTTGAATTTCAGTGTTGCTTGTTTTATAGGAATGAACATCTAAAGAACTGAAATTTAATTAACATAAGAATATAACATTTGTTTCCAAGTAAAGAGAAATATAGTGATATCTTATCCTACATTGTACATTTTTAAATAAATATTACATAAATTTACTCTGATTTATTTTTTCCTTTTTGAGAAATATGCTCTTTTGTGAAACTTATTGATAGTTTGCTAAACTTGTATTAAAAATAAATTGTTATTATTTATTAGCGCCACAAAATAAATTCTATCGTTATTTTACAACTTTAATATTCGATAAATTGAATTTGTGTAGTTGATATAAGTATATATTTATTTCGTTGCCCCTTCTATGTCATTAATTTAAAAAAATTAGAATTCTTTCTCTCATGAAAAATGTATCTTTAGTATTAAAATATGTCTTGGAAAAATAAAAAAAGTACTGTAAATTATTTATTTCCAATTCAATGTCTTACATTTTTATTTATTTTATGGCGGTCGTGAATTTATTTCAGTATGTATTTTAGCGTTGTCTTCTAAAAATGAATTTTTTTTAAACAAGAATTAGATTTTTAAAGATGCCATGTCCTATTGAGACCCGAGAAAAATAAAATATGTTTATTATTCCAATTATTAATATTTTTAAGAAAATGAGAGAAAGAGAACACTAAAAGTGACATTTCTTAAAAATTAAATAAATTATTATTTTTAAATATGGCTGTTGTAGGGCGCATCTATTTTAATATATGTTAACATCTCAGATATAACAGAATATATAGAAACTTACTCAAAATAATTTGTATGAATATCTTTAATTTTATTTAATATAACGAAACAGATTACTAATCAAATTAGATGAAATAATTATTAAAAAAATTCAAAAACTCTAATAGTTTTAAATCTGCATATGTAAAAGATAGTTAAAAATGATTTACAAAATTTAATTAATAAATTGGTTTTAAACATCGTGAATATCTTTAAAATAATTTCTGTCCGTAGTTATATATAAGAACATTTGGCAAGCTGAGTCAATAAATTTATTATTTTATTCAACCAGTATTTCTGCAATATACAGAGTTCATGATAGCAACAAACTATAGCATACATTTTTCATCTTTTTGTCAAAAAAGAAGTGTTATTCATGTTTATAAAATTTTCTTTTGAATGAGGTACCGGCTCTTTATATTATGATGAAACAAAGCATTTAGTTTTTAGTTCCATATGCAATTACTTTTTCAGCTACTCTTATTTAAGTCGAAATGTTTTAACTGTCGTTAATTTCTTTATCTATTTTGTATTACAGCCAGAAATTTTTAAAATTTCAAAAAATTCCAATTTTTAAATAAATTTATGGTCAATGAAGTAAAACATATAATTTCTTATAGAAATCCTTAAAAGTAAACACATCATCCTTAATAACACAAATGATAAATTGTAACACATTATCCAATTTAATGGATGCCTTTAAAAACACGTTAAATCAAGAAATAATAATGTTTTAGCTTTATTTATTATTTACTTCTAAAAACAAGAGACAAAACTGTCATAAATATCTTACAACTGTATTAAAAACTTATAACAAGTATATGAAAATAAAACCTTAACACAAGAACCAGATATTCCCCAATGACCTGACCACTTTGCCCCACTGTAAACAAGTAAACTATTGTTACTATGCTTCAAATGCTGAAAGGGGATTCTTAATTCATCCTTTATGATGTCTCTCTAGTTCTTGCCTGATACAATAAACTCTATTATAAAATAAAGTTAAAAGTAAAACGTTAATTTTAATGAATGGTAGATCTCAGGAGGATATACAAAGAAGACGGATAACAGAACTTTTTTCTTGAAGAAATTTATTTTCCGTGTCTGCAAAACAACGATACCAAAAATACATTTTTTATACCCTTATTTATAATTAACACAGTTGAGATTCCTTTGTCGGAAAGAAAAGGATTACTTTTAAAGCATGGAATTAAATGAATTACAAGTAAAGCAGATATTATCCTAAAAGTATCGAATTTCGATAATTACATATTATAAATGCACCTTTGATGTCTGTATGTCTTTGTATTTCTGCCAAATTTAAGGAACTTGGCTTCTTAAGTAAATGACTTCCATAAATGAAAGACGATATTCTTAAATTGATTCAAAGGAAAACATGCAAAGTGATTCGTTTTTAAGAGGAGAAAATGTAACACTTATTTCACTAGTACATGGTTTCATGTAAAAATTAGAGAGGTATTCAAAATATATTTTGAGTGCATTTGCAATATTTTTTTTATTCAAATTGTTTATTCATATCAAATATCAAGATTAAAAGTTTTTCATTAAAATTTCCTGCCCGATATAAAAGAAAAACAATTGAAATTCTAATATCTTAATTTGTTTATGTGAATATTTTAATGAATGTCTCCTTAATTTTTTTTTAAAAAAGAACTAATTCTGAAAAAGAAAATTATATTCAAATTGTGATACCTCTTAAAGGGAAAAAATACGTAATAAAAATTAATTTTCAGAATAAATAAAACGAATTTACTTTTTTTGTCGCATGTTTAATAAATCTCAAATAATATTACCTAATACAGGAACTACATATATCATGATTTCAGCAATGACGTTAAATTAAATTAAAATAACGAAGCTTTTCATTTTTGTTATAAATTCATTCACGTACAGGGGAGTTAACATGTATAATAATCCAGAAAGCAAGCATGAGATCCTGCATCCAACATGGGATAAGAGAACATGTTCAAAAAGTTTCACATTGAATAAATGGCAGAGTTTGACGAGAGAAATAAACACGACATACGACTATGTTCCAAGGAATAAAACTTATTTTATAAGGAAAATATTTTGCGATCATTCCTTGGGAAAAGAATTATGATTTTGCAACAAAAACAAAGCAATAAATAAATGTAACGATTCTCAAAAAGTCTCCAATAAATATAAATTATAAGAGCGAAATAGACAATGAGAGACGTATTGTGATTTAATAATGAACACAGATGTGCATTTTGGAGCTTAGGATATACTATGACTTCATGTGACTAATCTGCACCAGACTTATGTGTAGAACAGACAAAATATTGCGTATTAATTATTTTATTCCAGAACTTTAAGAAACTTTTCTGTGAATTTTTTAAAAAAAATATTTCTGGGCAGCCCATCATCCTGGCCCATGGCGTACACTACGTTTAAGCATACCAACAAAGATAAACACAGAGATAGACTTAGAGAAACACTTTTTATGATACCATTTCATTTCACTTTTCATACGAACAGAGATAAACAGACATACACACAGAGATACACTTTTCATGTTATTAGTATGGATTAAACCCGATTCAAAAACTAATGTGATTTCGATATTTTAATAAGAAGTAAGAAATGAAACTGTGTCAAGAAACGATTTAAAATTGGACATCGTTTGAGCAGAAAACGTTTGAGAAACGCTGTTGAATCTGCTGGAAAACACTGATAAATGGAGAAAAAGAAGGGTCTTAGGAAAAATATTGCCAAAAATTAATGTGAAAAATTATTTCTGCTTGAATATATGTATGGCGTCTTTCACACATCTGTGAAGCACCCTAAACAATTTTTGTGCAGTGCACACAAAAATCAATGGTATGGCATTATTGTATAACTGGCAGACAAATGAACCGTTTCAAATGTTTATAAAATATTTTAACAGAAGTTCGAATATTGAATATCATTGCGGTTGTAAATAGCTCTTGAGAGTCAGACTTAAATTCCAAGCTAATATGTGTTTGAATGCACATGTATCCATAATTTCATGAAATTGAAATAATAATGTTCCTGTCATTAAATATAGCATTATTGAGGCTCTTGTCTACCAGCCATTTTGATTTAGTGAACATAATGTTAATCATATGGAATTTCTATTTACCGTTATTATATGTTTAATGTTTTATCTATTCGAATCAAAAAGGTGTATCCAAAAGAGTAAAATATAATAAAAGATTCTACGGAGTTACATTTTCCCTCTGATTCTTACAAAATATTCTTACATTTATTTTAATTATTCGTTTGTAGATTTTTCAGTCTTTAACAAATGTTCGAAATTTTTTCTCCAAAATCTGAGAGAAAATGTAATTCCCCATAAACCTTCATTTATTTAGTCTTTCGGATGCATCATTTTGCCATCAAATAGATAAAATAGTATACATATGAGAACGGTAATAGAAATTCCAAACGATTAACGCTGAGGGCAAATGAGCCCATTTGCGCAGTGCAAACGCATTTTCACACGTTTGAAGCGAGCAAACTGTGCCCGTTCGTGTTTGCACTGTGCAAACCCCCCTCTCAGAATTGGGGACTGCTAATTTTTTCAATCGAATTTTTTATCTGTTTGATTAATATACCTCCCTTGTCTGTACATCTTTTGAAAAATATATAATAATAACATTCCGCTCCTGAAGGGTTAAAAACATAACCAATTTTAAGTACATTAGTAATCAGAAAAGTACTGTAAGACCACAAATATATTATTTTGTCTATATTATTCAAAACTAATTAATAAATAATTCATTATTTTTTTTTAATATCAAAGACATTGAAAATAATGATGAAATTTATTTAGAAAAAAAGAATGTTTCTTTTCTCTGTTTTGTGCTGTTTCCGACAGCTCTATGTATCATCAAGTCAATTATCTTTCGTGAATACAGGACCTATTTTTTTTTTAAATGTACTAAGACGAAGTAACTGGTTTTTTATGAGAAGTCGATTTTTTTCAAAATATTATTAAATCACCTCAAATAAAGGTAGAAAACATTCTAAGATCAAATCCAAAGTTTTCTATAAAAGATAAAAGAGTATATGTATAGAAGTTATCATTATTTGAGAACATTTTACATCATATACATTTTCAGTATATTTACAAAAATAACTGTCTAAGGGCCCTTACTTCAATATTTTAACTGTGCTTGTGTGGAAATGGAATAAAAAAATAATTTCAATTCTTCTATACCAAGTAAAAAAAATTATGCAAGGCTCCTAATTTTGCAGCATACTCAAAATGTCTAATTTAAATTTTAAATGTAATGCATATAAATTCTTCAATGTAAAATAGTAATATTGCTAATATAAAATGTAACATTGTTCTCAATTTTTTTTAAAAAAATATTTTAGTTTCAATTTCATATTTAAGATCTAGAAGTTTTGAATAGGATTTGTTATTTTGAAACGTCTAAAGTATAAAAAGCTTAGCATTTAAAGGTATAGAATATCAATACTATATGCCTTAGCCTTAGAAGCTATATTTTGAAAGAATTTCAGAAATTTGAAATTACATGTACTCATTTGTAAAGGAAATGGAAATTTTCAATTAATTTCAGAAACTTAAACAATATTAAATGTTAGAATTAATTACAAATTTGAACATATTTTTTATCCGAATTACTGTTAAAAGTAGCATTGAAAATCTAGTCTTAATGATGAAGTTATAAAAAATGTGATTTGTTATTTCCTTTATTTGATTTCCGTTAAGTTAGTTTTGCAGTCATAAATTACATAATTGAATTAAAACATTAAATATAGCATGTCAGATTCATAGTTTTGCAAACAAAATATGATATACGAACGTTTCAAGTTAAATAAATTGTTAAAACAATATAAATACAACAAAAATAAATACTGGAGAAGTGTCTGAGCACGCTTAAAGCGGTTTTAGATTTTTCTAGTGTAAGTGGCGAAAGGAAATTGCACTATAAAAATAATGTAAGGTATTGCTTAGAATTAGGTAATAAACGGGATATTTTCAGTTCGAGAAGCGTATGTTAGAGAGCTGATCCCAAATTTAAAATAATATAAAGGGCTATTCAGAAAGGGATCATGTGTCAGATCTGAGAAATAAGGATTTTTTCTGGAATGGTATTTGTGTCACAAACCCACCCACCCCTAAAAATATGATTTGAACTACACTATTTTCATGAATTATTATTCAGAATTACCAATCCTTTTACTTTCTAAGAGAAATTCATCTTGTGTTTTGAAATATACACGTATGCAGTATTTCAATGGATTTCAAGAAAAGTTTTGAATTAATTTAAGCAAAAGTGAAACTATTATACACAAACACACACACGTATATATATATATATATATATATATATATATTATTTTAAATTTACCTCGATAAGAGGAAAGCTTATAAGATTTGTTGTATTTTCTTCAAATCGATAATTTTGGACACAAATGTAGTTTTGCATTCAAGGTGAGAACATGCCAAGTAATAATGCTGAAAAGGTAGGAATAAACCTCAAATTTGAGAACAAATGCCAATAGATTTGCCAAATTTATGAAAATTTTTCGACTAAAGTCCCAGAACATACTTCTGGAAATGCATATGAGGAACTGTGTCTTAGCCTGAATCATTGTATTGTTGATGTGTTACCAGATTACGCATTGAACTGCTGGATTTGTAAAATTGCTTGTGTTGACGTATAATCATGTCTGTGTGTGCACTGTTTTCAAATGAAGATATCATGGTATTTGTTGGAGAAGTCTCGATTAAAATTGATTTATTCGAAAAGAACTCTGCACATAAATTTCAGATCTTCTACATACAAAGCCTACCAACCACTAATGTATATGTAAGAGGTGCACCATGCTGGAAGCAAGGAACAATCTTCAGTAAACAAGTAAATTCCTTTTCAATATTAAATTTGATGAAGATTGACTGTAATTTCTTTCGATTAAAACAATGTAAAAACTCTATACTGTTACCAATCATAGCAAAACTGAATTATTCGGGTAAACATCAGAGACTCGAAATATTTTTCTTCATGTATTAAAAGATAAAAGATATAAAACTATAACGTATCTTTAATTAGAAATATGAGTAGGAATTCTACAGTCGTTTGACATTTTCTTGATTTGAGGAAAAGAATTTAGCATTTAAAACAAATATCTGCATCATCATTATTCACAGGAATCAGCCATAATAGTAAACAAGGATATTATTAGCATAATTTATAGCTTAAGTTCTTAAAAGGAAAGTGTTTAAAAGTGGCAGAATAATAAATTTGCTATTCTTTACTAAATTAACAAACTGAGGGTTTTTGAGGGTAACTTGTTTCATTATTCAGAAACCAAATTTCTTTGTGAATTTGGGCAGTTTGTTTTCATTTTCCTCTCATCTTCTGCTTTTATGAATTTAAGCTTGGAAAGTAAACTTAAAATTGTGGCAAAGGAGTTTTTCTGTCAGAGGAAATTTTGAAATAAGTATTTAAGACAAAATTAGCACTTATATAATACAAGCAAATGAATTTGTTATAATATCTGATATTAAAATTGTTAATGAATGTTTTACATCGATTTTATTTGCAGAAATAAATTATTTGAAAATTTAAATTAGAGAAAATATTATGACTTCTTAATTGTATTGATTCTTTGAAAGTTCAGGCACTACTGTTTCAGTATTATTGAATCTTATCTGCAAATAAATATTGAATAACCTGATATCGTGTTTTAAATGAAAGTGAGATCGAATTTCTATTCAAATAGAGTAAAATATTCTTCAAAATTAAAGAATGAAAGTCATGATCTTTATGATTGAGGCAATGCTTACAATTTAAACTGATTTAAAGGAAATTTATGCGAGAGGGTTTGAGTTATTTTCGAAGATGTAAATTAAAACTTACTTTGTGAATCTGTTTGAGAAGCTCAGGGGTATAAAAAGAGCCTTCGCAGGCACTTTCTGAAGATCTCATTATATTTTATGTCTTGAGTCTATTGACTTTAAATCTGAATGCAATCCAATGTAAAGAGATGCCTTACATTTTCGCAGTTAATAATGTACTACAATCCTTTAAAATTACTAACTCTATTATAATTTTAAGTTTATTTATTTTACTTTGAATTAAAACTATTTATAGGAAATGTATTAAGAATTGCTGTCAAAATACGACTTTAGTTTACGATTCTCCTCTGTACACGCGTAAGATACATTTCACATTGAATTTTAAAAGTCAATTTAAAGCATTTCATACCTTCAAAAACTAATTATTCTTAATTAATATAACGCATTCGTGATTACGTCAATTCGATCATTTAGTTAAGAAAGTAATTTTTGTAATTCTATACCTTGAAGTGCATAATGCCACAAAATTTATTGTGTAAATAAAATATTACTAGTAAGAATTTAAATTAAGAAACATTTATTAATCAAAGGAAGAGTTGAGTCACTATAACAATTTATTTTTGCATAAATAGTATTGACTAGTTTATAGAAGTTTGTATTTAACAAGGTAATTAAACACTTAAGAACAAACTGGTTATGGAATCGAGATAACTCGTTTAAAGTGCTGGTATGGTCACCTGCTAAAATTAATGCTAAAAATTAACATTTTAACTACTTAAACTTAATAATTGTTAAATGATGTAATTCATCTTTCTCAACCGTACACGATCTGGAAAGTAGAGTACTACCAAAGAAAATAGTAATGGCGGTTACTCAGCTAAAAAGAACTAAAAGCTTAAAGGATTGATAGAGGCCAAAGAGTTAAATATTGTTTGTTGTAATATTAACTTCCTTAATAATAAAATCTTTGATCTGTTAGTGTTTGAGTGTGCTGGATATAGATCAGGATTCTCCTCCTCTAGTCCTTCAGATGATATACTGAAAACTAAATATTGAAACAATCTTCTACTCCATTCAGAATTTAAGATCATATTATACTCTTTCATATCGCTTTTCAGACTGCTAGTAATACGTAACTGAACGAAGCAACAT
>BMAW01126768.1:51980-73018 GCA_019974015.1 Nephila pilipes | reverse complement strand
ATTAGGATATGTTTCAGTTCACTCAAGATTCCATTTTATATCATAATGTGTATGTTTTTTAGAAGTAATAGCCTTTTTATCTTATTTCACAATATATTTTAATGAGTATTAATTGCATCTGATTCACAAGAAAAGTGAAGGAAAATGTAAAATAATATCAATAATTATAAATAGAACCACTTTGAAAATTTTCTGGTTTATATATCAAAATATTAGTTTTATATGAAAATAAATAATGAATAAGAAAAGAAATTTTGAAATAATTAGTATTAACTAACTGATATCACATTCATTCTAAAATCTTTCATACTGTATATCAATTTCTGCACTTGATACTTCAAACTCTCTTTTTGAAATGGAACACTGAGGGTATATGGTGATCAATACATCATATTCTAGGATATAACTCTCAAGTATATCTATAACACAGCCAATTCCAATACAGGATGTATGATTCAGTGTCAAACAACTGTTATCAAAAGAATCATTTACATCGACAAATGAGACATCAGCAAGTGTTTCGTATGCATTTCGAACTTCACTGTGTATTTCTCTTAGCATAGGTTTTGCAGCAAACCAAAGTCTTTCTGAAAAAGTTTGCTACATTTGCAATATATCCTCACTGAAAGGAACGAGATGCTTATTGCCAAACAAAATTAAGTTGCTGAATAGTCTTTTACGTTATTACAGAATAATACGTGTCTCGGATATTGATACCAGGAGTAGTATTTACTTTTATCTGATTTGATGTTTCTACAGCACTTATTTGGAGTACGAGAACTACAAGTTAAAGTGTAAGAAAATCCTAACTTTTCCCAGGATTAAGATTTAAAGATGTTTGTCTTATTCGAGACATTTCAGTTTGACAAACATTTTGTTGATTTATTCTATCAAGTTCTCAATAAGAAAATTTCCAGTTTCGGAACATACATTCTTTCCAGTATTTAATAATTGTTCAGTTTTGGTATTATGAACTGCATGCCATCTATATACTCAACTACATCAACGTTTACTATTCATCTGCGTAGAATGATATAGCTGTTTAACGCGAGTCATTTTCATGTGAAATCTGCAACATTTAAAAAAATGAACACTAAAAACTTTAACACAAACAATAATGAAAATTCTTCATAGAGATTGCTTTTCTTATAATGTAAAACTGATTTAGAATTAGTTCGATATTTACACTACAAACAAAACACAAGATATCAACACAAATCGTTTTAAAGAAAGTTGTAGTTCTTTAAAAGATCTGTAAAATTTAAAGTTAAAATAAAAATAAAATAAAATTAGTTTTTGAAATATTTTCGATGAAAGAAATACCATTTAGCTACTTCTCTAGAAAGAGATATGGTGAATTCCAAATATTTTTTTTTCCATTTTTTCAAACTTCTTATTCTTGTACATGCAAAGTAATATCTAACTCGAAAGATAATAATTTAACGAATATTACCGCATTAAGAAAATATGTCTATCAAAATTTAGCATTTTTTAAAAAATAAATTGATTATTTTGGTTATTTTTGGAGTACTTTCACTTTTTTGAGCATTAACAGTTCTGTAAGATTCAATTATTTTCCCAATTTGAATTTTTTTAAACTGCAAGTAAAAAAATCTTCCCATGAATGATTTACTTACATATATAAATACGAAAATTTCCTTCAAACAATTAAAAAGTTTTCACATTTCATTTAGAATATTGGTTGTTTTTTTAGATTATTCCTTACTTATATATCAAATGACAAGGTTAATTTATTCCTACTATGGAATATTAAGTTTTTCATTCCAGCTTTTGAGACTCTTCGTTTTCGGCTTCATTCGTTTTCCGAAAAATTGAATTATTATTTTTATTATATTTTATAGAATATTACAAACTAAAATTTCTAATGAACGAATTGCGCTCAGTAATAACCATCGTTTTTAGAATGGATTTATTTTTGCTTAGTTACAATTAAACTATTTATGTATGTTTTTTAAAATACTTTTATCAATATTCCAGTTAATCTCAAACTTATGTTTGATTTTGAAAACTAATTTTTTTTTACATTTAATATGTGAATAATCCTGAAAACATTTCTTTGTAAAACCATTTTAATTTCAATTGTTATAAAAACTGTCGTATACACTAAGACTAACCTTTTCGAAGTGTGATTATTTTCTATATTTGTCTTTTATTAATTGCTGTTTATTCTACAATTTTTTTTATTGTTTTTGAATTTATAAAGAAACTGAGCTAACTTTATAAATAAATGCGTCTGAGGTTTTTTAAAACTATTAAAAATTTTAGCAATAAGAATTAAGTTAGAGAAAAATACCTCTTGGTACATTAGCAATCATTCCAATTTTTTAACTATTTTTTAACATTTTCAATGCTCTGGAAATTTGTTTCAGGAAAACAAGTTTATTATATGGTTAAATAAGCATTTACTTCAGAAATGAAAAAAGAAAAAAAAATTACTTATTACGCTTTTTTAATAGGTTCCTAGCATTTTCAAATACTCTTCTCATATTTGTTTATTCTTCGTTCTTCTTTACCCCAGAGTAATTTTCTTCTGTATACATCGGTGAAGATTATGCAAAAATACATCAAACACATCTGGCTTCTGAATTAAAAATCTAATCAAACTGAAAGCTAGACTGAAGTTTAACGATTTATTTCTTTTTGTTTCCTTTCATTCCTTATGTGACAAACACGTTTCAGACTGTAATTATGCTGAGTATTTTAATCATATGATGTTTTTTAACACTGGAAACATACTCTATAACTTTATATTAGAAAAAATTTAATCTTATTAAAATGTTTAAAAATTAGAGAAAAAAAAATTAAAAATAAAAAAAAAAAAAAAAAACTAATACTCTTGTTAAGTCACCGTGAGCCAATAGATAGAATAAACAAGCGTTTTTTGTTCCTTCTTATAAGTAACTGAAAAATATTACTGTTATTTTTTTTTATTTTTCTATCTCAAGTCATACAAATCAACATTAAAATGAGTGAATACATAACGAATTTTAAAGGATATTAACTATTGAATATATATGTTAAATAAAAATAATAATATGATTATCTGATATACTTTACGCAATGATGTGATGTGACAACAGATTCATCGCTTAAGGATTTCAGAATTTTAAAAATATGTAATTTTTGTAATATATGAAAAAATTGATTAAGGACACCTTACAATGTAATAAAAATTACTAATGTACAAAAAAAATGTGATTAACAAGTTAGGAATAAAGTCATTTTGCAACTCAAAATTAGCTGAGATGAAAATTATCCAAAAATACTAATGCAAATAAATGTTTCCTTGTTCTTCCACATTGGGTCCATATGTGTTTCTTTTGTTTAAAAATATTTGTTTATAGGTCTATGATAGTGGTCTTCGCAACACAAACGTTTGGGCAAACATACTACAACAGTCATCATACTTAATTGGAAAATTATATAAGGAAAAATATAAAAATAAGTAAATTATTTAATAAGTCAAAAAATTATTTTCTTTTTAAACTGCTAAGTGACTTACAGAACCAGATCAAATAAATATATAATTTGATATATCGTCTTGTATGCAACTAAACCTATTCATAAGTTTAGGTGAAGAAATATTATTTTTCAAATGTTTCTAAGCAATTTGTAATGTTTAAATGAAAGGTTATTATGATTAAATGATTGATAAAAAAATTAAAATCATAAATAAATTTAAAATGTTAAAATTCTCACTGGACAATGCGCAACCATTTGCGAAACGCAAGGTTCAAGTCTTCCTCGTCCATCACATTGCATTGCTCCATTGGACTGCATCTTTTCCCAAGCTAACGCCTATTGTACACGTGCGATCGATGATCAGAGAATGACTGCCCTGGCATATATACTTTCCCAGATTAATTTAGGTAATGTATGGAGGTAATGTGGACTACCATACCACAACGAGACACCAAAAGTCTTTTTTTTTTTCAATGCCGATGGGCGTATCTGAGGGTATTGCCAGCTGGGGGAAGGGGAAGCAAAACGCAGTATTGCTTTTGTATTTTCCCTTACCTCGCAGAAAGTTGTATTTTGAATAAAGTATTTGAACTTCAGACTATGCGTTATCTCTGAAATAAATTTTGTTTTGATATCTCTTGTCCCTGTAGCATTTTGGAAGGGCAATTGCGTAAGCATTTTTATAGCCTAATAAGCATTATTTATAACTGAATAGTGCTTTATTTTCATTCTATTAGTTTGACAAATCAGCATGTTTTGCTTTTCATTCATTTTTACTCGTGTACAGTCACACAAGCACAGATATATACATACACGCACATACACACATACAACGCATCGAATTAAAGTTAATATACCATAAATTTTCAAGAATATAAAGTGATCATTCTCATTATTATTATACTTATGAAAATTTCGGAAAGACAGGAAGAAAACATTTTAATTTACTACGGAAAGTTTATTGTTTACGATAAAGTTTCTGTTACATTCATTCAAGAACAAAGAAATAAACTGGTTTTAAACTACAATTTCGAAATAGATTCGCATCGAAATGAGCTGCCATTATTAACGAATTTCTAAAGAATTTTCTATTTCACTTTCTCTTTGAAAACAATGATATTGGTCAAAGGTATTTGCTTTGAAAGACTGAAACTTACTGAAATAGTTTACAGAAAGTCCCAATGTTATTTTTAAAAGTGATTTTCAAATGAATGCAGAACTAATTTTTCCGTTTTTCTTTATTTTAATACTAGAATTTCTATAACAGTGAATTCTTCCTAATCAAAAGAGCAGGGTTATTTATACATCCTCATAAACTTTGTATGCTCAGATGAACTTTATATTAATTGTGTTATGTTGCATAAATTGAAATATTTTCTCTAATAAAACATTTGCAACAACATACAATTCCATGTTAAGGTATTATAATGTTCTAAAAAGGTGGTTTTTAAACTTTCTATTTGTGTTACGTCACAGAAAAATATAAATACAAATAAAAATATCATTATAATGTGAATTCATTTCAAATTGTGAAACTGTAATGCAGAGTTAGAATTCAATATGATGTGTTGTGGTTTATTATGTCATGTACATGATACAAGATCCAGTATGTCTAAATTCAGCTTCGGAAACAATTTTCCCCTTTCAACAATTTCTTACAAACAAGCCTTTAATAGAAATGAAGCAATTTGAAATGTAAAAGAAATTTAATGCAAATTCTTAAATAACAATCAGCTTGTGAATGTATGTATTTGTATAGTTTTAATTCATTTCGTAAATGTTTTATATAATCTCTATCTCAACTACTGATTGTTTGCTCGATTACATCGCTTTAGAGCCGACTTTTGCGCATATTTGGGTTCATACTCATTGAATTAGATGGGAAGAAAGGCATTATCAAATAAATAGTCATATCCATATCTCGTTTAATAAAGAGTTTAAATTTGTATGATAAGATATATCTTATTAAACTTAAAAAAACTATATTTTCTAAGACTGTAACGGAATTGAATCTCAATAAAAATACAAAGTTATGAACTCTACTGTTTCGAGTTTTGAATAGAGTAAACGTGAAATGGCATCGTTAATAATTTCAAAAATATGTTATTTTAAAACATACAGGTCCTACGAAAGTTAAATCTGTGTATAAAAAAAGGATTGAAGGAATCAGAAAAAAGAAAGGATTACGAACATCTTATCCTTTTTTAAGAATTCTTTACTAATAAAGCCCTGTACAGTAAGCCGATTCAAAAGTATAGAAAAATAAAGGGTGTAAAACATTGTAGTAAATCATCTAAAGAAAAATCATTGAGCAACTATTGCGATTTAAATTGCAGTTTATTCAAATATTGTGAAGATATTTAGATTTTGTGTGATACAGTTTACAAAAGGGGAGGAATAAGTAAGCAAAATATATTAAGACACGATTATTTTAATTTAAATTTAATCATGCAGCTCAGATTCAAGCAAAACTACATCATGTGCCAAAATGTTTCATTTTTGTTCTCAGATTACTTGTGACAACCCTTTACAATATTACTCTTTAAGAAACCGCAACAATTTCATATCATCAGCTCATTCATTTCAACGATGCTGATGTCACGCTTAAGCAATCAGCTAATTTACAAACACAAATGTCCAGATTTGAAAATTCAAAGTACATACTGTGGCATTTTATGCAGACTAGTGGATTGAATTTAATGAAAATCGCAAAATGTATGCAAACAAACATGCAAAGCATGTCTTTGAAGAAATATTTGCATACCGAATTGTCGGATGCAAATTATATGGAAATTGAGTGGACGTAAGCACTAGGAGGACTTAATAGTAGACCTAATAATAGGACTTAATAGTAGACCTAAGCACTGGGATTTATGTTTTGGGCATTCATTGCCATCAATGTCTTCGAGGGGCTATCTATCTCAGAACTGCATTCCACATGTCAAACACGGGAGTTCCCAACTCAACGTGCTGGAGAGCAGTAAGGTGTTTCGAAGAAGGTGGACAGACCTATGCCTAGGTCCCAAAGGTGCTGCAAAGTACCCCCCCTTCTCGAGCGATGTCATGGATAAGAAAAGTTGAGAAAGGTCTGTGAAGGTGTGCAATAGCTAGGGACGACTCTCGATAGACTTTATTAAACTTACATTTTCTGAATAAACTGATGCCGCTATCTAGCGACCGTAATATTATGTTGAAAAATGTTACCAAAACGTTGTCTAGACAAACCAGTGACGCAGTTTCTTCGCATTCACCATTCTTTAGGAAGCTAGTCGTCTGATTCAGATAGACAATGTTTTAGCGACGTCCTCCACCGCAGTATTGTGACCATCAGGCCAGCTCTGCCATCCTATGAAATCATTACCTAACCAGGCGGAATAGGATGATAATATGTTACAAGGCAACTTTCTTCATTAAATTTCACAGCCTCATTGAGAAACTAATGAAGGTAAATAATTAAATGCAGACTTGCTGCAGTCGACTTGTATCCCAGGTGATCTGTGTTTTTATCTACTTCTATCCTTTGCTTAATGAATAGCTCATTTGACGTGCAGATATTATCTTTCGTAGAGAGAGGGAGAATAAACCTCTTTTATCCTTACAAAGGAATCACGATTCTGTGATAACCATCGTCAATTCCCATGAAGCGCTACGAAAACGCATTATCAGCCTCCAAATCTCAAAGAACGAGACTCCTTTGTAGTTTGTGAACATTGATTATTAATGTTACCTCGCTCTAGTAAACCACACACTGTTATACGTATTTCTTAGGGGTACGTTGATTGCCTGTAAATCCTACAAATTTATGTCTAGATTTTCAGTAGAGCTGTAGACCATAACTTCTTGCTAAGAGACAATAACGTCATTGTCAGCATTTAACATTCTTGTCAATAGCTTCCTGCAAAGGAAAGATATTCGTCGGATGAATTGCCAGTCAGGTAACTTGACTTGAACCTGAAAGAAAATATATGGGGCTACATTGACAGACAAGTTGTTGGGGTACCAACAATGAAAACTTTTAGAAGAGAGGAGTAATCTGAGTTAAGGCTTAATTATGAGTATGTCTCGTCACTGTACTTCTTGCATATCCCTAAGCAGTCACCTTTCTTGGTATTTTTCGTATTGGTGATGTGTCTGTAGGTATTTCTCTGTGATGATTACTTTTCATACTTTTTCACGATATGTAGAATTATGTGGCTTCTTAGTACATTTGTGTTCACTGTCATTAAATATGTTCAATACACATTGTTTTCATCAATGTGTAACGTTTTCGGGGAAAGTTTTAAACCTCTGGTTAGGCGATTTTCTTTGTTCAACGAAAATGTCCGCCAAACTTTAATTTTGGACATGTAAAAATAAAATGTCCTGTACATAATTTTGATACAAATTAGTGAACTTAATATTTATTACGGTAAGTATTATTATCTTAAAAACACATTTATAAAGTTTTTTATGCGATTAATTTGGAATAATGTTTTTAAAAAACGCATAGTTAGGCAGAGGGAATAAATCAATAAAATATAATTTTGTCCATAAACTCTTACGGAACTTTCAATTTAAAATTAATTATTTTATATAAATACAATGCTTTACTCTCTCTGAATAATGCTGATACTCTCTGAATACTTGGAAAAATCTCATATTTACTCATTAAGATAATCAATAAAATTATTTACTCCATCATTTCAAATGAGTCAAATGTTCAAAAATCTGTTCTAATCTTTCTTGACTGATTTTTACTTAGAGGAAAAATATTAAGAAATTATAAATGATATAAACTTTAATGAGTCAATAATATAAAGTGATACGTTCGTGAATAAATTTCTTGTTATATAAATGAAAGTAACTTAGCATTTTTGAATAATATTGTTCCATATTTTGCATTAATTACTGATGTCTACAACTTTTCTCCTATAGAATGACAGAGAGCTCGTACTGCGGGGATGATGTGAGATGAATTTGTAGTCTGAAACGTTTCTTATTGATTGATTGGCTTTATTAACGTTACACTAGAGCAACGTCAAGGCTTTTGACGACGGACCTTGTAATTTTTAACCTCAGTCAAGTGACGAGGACAACATCTGAGATAGCACCTCCATCTTCTAACTTCCACACGACGCCAATTGAAGATACGTTAAATCCTCACAAAGCACTTCGTTATGTTTAATTCACATGCTCTCTTTCTCTTAAGTATCTCTTAATTCAATTAATCCTACTTAAAGTTCAAATAACATAGTCTTAGCTTATCAAATCACACTTTCCAATTCAGGCACTCCTCATTTATTGTAGATTCAACTCCTATTACTATGATCAGAAGTCACTTCTGTTGGAAATAAATTACTCGGATCCCGCCAGGAGGCGCCTTGTCTCGTGTGAGTGAGAGCGCACGGGTTCATGGGTAATATTTTTCAGAATGCCTTTGGATCTTGACCGCGTAAGGCGGGTTATTTCTCCTGACCGCAAAAAGCGGGTTAAATTGTAATATAGGCTATGTGGAAGCCTTCTGTAGTTGTAAATAATGTAAATATTTGTTTATGTGTGATTGGCACGTGGAGTCCTAAAATAAATGTGTAATTTAAATTAACTGCTCTGCCTATATTTTGGCTTAGTGGATAAGACATTCTCCAACAACTTCCAACTGCTTTCACTATAAACGATTAATTACAATGAATCACTCTAACATGTTACATATATATGAGCTTTTCATTATCCTCTAACTCCTTAATATTTCTTATCAATTCGATTTTGCATGCTCGGTATATAACTGTCGTAAATTCAATTTCCTGCAAGTTTTATTTCTATCTAATTCACCTAGTCACGTTTCATTTGGTTAATAAGGAGTTGTAATTGTATGTAATTTAAATTACTGAAACAATTCCCTAGGTTAATGAAGAAAAAAACCATGAGCAGCCCAACGCCCCATAATTAGATGAACCTGCTGTGCTCGTCTTCAAAATCACGCATTCAGTACGTAATCAATACAGTACTTTGAAATTATGATATGGCGATATCTGACGTACTTTGGAATGCTTCAGGTATAAAAAGGCATGCTAAAACAAATTCGAAGAGCAAATAGCGATGTCACAATAATTTAAAATCATTTATCCTTATATCATTTAATGCTGATAAATAAAGAAAAACAGTAAATAAAAATTTAAAAAAACATGATGGGGTAAGTATGATTCTTTAAAATGACGAGAGGAAACGAAATCCACATAATAAATAGTTTGAAATAAAACAGGCATATTTCCAACAACTGCTGAGAAGATAGTAGCCGATTAGTATAACAATTGGAATAAGGAAAAAGAAAAATAATTTAAAGGCAATTGATCTTTGATACACATTACATAAAGTTTCTCCCAGAGGAAATAGCATTACTAACGGAAATGAAATACAGTAATTTGAAACCGTTTTTGTTACACTGTTTCGATCCTCTAAAGTTACTTTAGCTTTTGAAATGATTTCGGTATACTTCGAAAGAAAACTAATAATAGGATTTAGAGGGTGTAAAAAGTAAGAAATCCCAATGAGAGTTGAAAAAAAAAACCTTCGAATGCATACGAAAAAAAAAAAAAAAAAATTGGATAGAAAAAAAACATTTCAGAGGTCAGATATGTTTACCATTTAGATTGACATTTTAGATCCCAGATGAGAAGGAAAGCTGCTTATTTTTTTTTACATTACTATCTATTATGAGTGAGAAATTCTTTGAAATATTTTTTTTTATTTTTTAAGCCAATAAATATTTTTAATGTAAAAAAAAAAGATCTAACAAAATCTTTTTACATTGATTCAAAAGAAAAACAGTATGTAATATATATGTATATATATATATATATATATAAACTAAAATTATTAATATAATTGAGATGATAGAGGTTGAAATTTATGCCTTGAGTAGGATTCATAATTATACTTCCTTTTTGTAGAAGCAAATGGGAGTAGGGAATTGGAATTAACTTGCTAAATCTCGAACAAATGTGTAGCTTTAACTTAAATTTACTTCCCACTTCTGTTAAGTAGATCACTTGTTGGAAATAAATTACTCGGATCCCGCCAGGAGGCGCCTTGTCTCGTGTAAGTGAGAGCGCACGGGTTCATAAGTAATATTCAGAATGCTCTTGAATTTTGACCGCGTAAGGCGGGTTTTTTCTCCTGACCGCAAAAGCAGGTTAAATTGTAGTATGGACTATTTGGAAGCCTTGTATTGTTTGTAAATAGTATAAATATTTGTTTATGTGTGATTGGCACGTAGAGACCATAAATAAACGTGTATTTGAAATAACTGCTCTCCCTATATTTTGGTTTGGTGGATAAGACATCTCCAACATAACTTTCTTCTATTACTTCAAGTGTAAATTACTTTAATTGTTCCTCTCAAGATGAGAGTTTCGTAATTAATTATTTGAATAAAAATTGACTATTTGTGCATTCTTTCTACAGTGAATCATTGAATTGTGAACTAATTGTTTCACTTAATCAGTCAAACCCCATTCTGATTAATGAAAAACTATGGTAAATTAACGAGTCTTTCATTCATAAACTTCTAATTTTGCCAAATAACGAATTAGAGGAGTCATTACAATTTATGCAAAACTTTCTGAATTATTTTGTATGTAACTATCATTGATGTTAAATCCTATAAAATGAACTATTTTTCTCCTTTTTAAATTAATGTACGATTTTTACTAGACGAATATTTGTGTTCTAATTGTTTGAGTCTAACAATGTTTATCAAAAAGTCCACGTAATTGTATTATTAAAATAAATTATTAAAATGTTAAATAAATATAAAAAAAAGATTTATTTCTGGGCTTATTTAAAAGTCCCTGAGAGAAGTCTGCTCTTTCAAACTCAATTTCATCTCTTTATGAAAGTAGGAAAGCATAAAAGACATCATAAATCAGTTCGTTTTAAATGCAACTCTGCATAATTAATTTTGCTCTTTAATTTCCGGCGTAAAAACATCCTAAATTCCACTTTTAAAGCTTCCCATTATTCTTCACCTTTTAACCGCTAGTTTTGTACACAATTTTAAACATGTTTTATCTAGATGACTTACAACAAGCAGTTAATTAGATGTAAGTTAAATGTATGAATTACTCATCTGGATTTGAAAAAGAACAAAAATAATAAATAATGAGAATTAACACAGCGAAGGAGTGAAAAGGTGCCATGATGGTAAAAAGGGAATAAATGACTATGATGAATATCAGTAAAAAGAAGTTGTAATAAAATGAATAGCTCTTAGAAATTTTTGCATTATCGTTTGGAATAATAGCAGTTGAGTCTATTCATTATAAGAAAAGCACATTTAACGATTTTTAGATAAAAAAAAAATTTGTGTTTGCTTTCCTGTAATTTTGCACTGTACTATTTACGTACTTTTAAATGTTTCGGTGGATACGCTTATGTGTTGCGAGACACAATATTCATGTGTTTCGATATCTGATTCCCGCAAAAATCATTATTTGGAATCAGGGAACTTGGTACAGCATTAGTTCTAACATAATATCATATTTCTCGTACATGAGCACCGGTTAACGATATATATATATATATATATATATAACATATATATATATATTCCAACACTCTCTATGACAAGGGTAATGGAAAATTGATACCACACTGCGACAAATGTCTCTGTCGGAGGGACAACTGCGTAGAAAAGTGGCTTGAAGTTTGTATCTATATCTTACAAAAAATTATAAAAATTTTGTCTTTTACTGTGGTTTTCATTTCGTGACCAATCGGACTTTGTAAAAAGATCACCCTTGTACATGAATAAATCACACAATTCCAATATATACATATAAACAATACCATATATACCAATTAATTGGTATGAAAGATTATATTTCTTTTTTGTTGCCATCGTTGCTCAGAGTTTATGATCACGAACTCGCGATTATTCCATCGAGTCGTAGGCTCACACCTGAAGTCACTGAAAACACGCTGTGTAGCGGGGCTAGTGCACACTAAATCTGTTCGAGATGCCTAAGAGTCACATTGGCTTGATGCGGATGTTAGGAGAGGGAGGTGCAAGCTCAGGTGTCGTCCTGATCGCTTGATTAAGCTTCGGAATAAAGAGGTCCATCGAAATTATTCCTCGTGTAACTTCTTAGTGCGATGTCTATTAACGATCATATGTAATCCTTTTCCAATAAAGTGTTTCCGAACTTTTAACGGAATTGTACAAGAATCTAACTTATTATTATTGTTGCAAAAATACCCAAAAGCTTAACATATGTTATCTAAAAGATAATATATCTTTTACTGCTATTTTCTAACTATAAGTTCTCTGTTATTGTTTTTTCTACCGTGAAAATAAAGGGATTGTGTAAGAGGTTTTCTTCGAAATCAATCACCGAGCAACGAGAAAGATGCCGGGAAGATCAAAATTTTCCGTTTCTCGTTGTCTAGTAATGTTTAATGGAGAGGGCATACAACTATATTCCTCTCGAACATCTTTCTTGATGTATCGAAATTTTAAGAATGAAATGAAATGTGGATGTAATTTGGAAAAGGCTTCATGAGTTTACATGCGACGAGAATAAACATATTATATTCAAAAGGAATTTCAGAGCATTTATAAGAGCACTCAAAAAGTCAGCGCTTTTGATTCTTGGATTATGCTTGGTTGCATTGCTTATGAGACTCAACATTGAATGAGAATGTGTGAAAGGTATTTAGCTATGAAGATTAAATAGATAATTTAGCAAATTATTATTAGAAAATTTAGTAAAATATTATTATTAAAACCATATTATCACTGGAAATTTTTTATTTGCATTACATTAAGTGATTCCGTGTCTGTGTTGATCAAAATGTATAGACAATTTGAAATTTTTAAAAAAGAGTAATACTTTACATTTTCGCAGTAAAATGATCAGTTAGTTATAATTTTTGATTTTGGTCTTCCTTCATTAAGTATTATTGTGTACAAACTCTTCATTTCGTGATATTCCATAAATTCCAAGCTATTCCGCATTAAAAAAAGCTAATGAGTGCTGGAGAAAACTGTTAAGTTATTGCAAAAAAGCGAAATAGTTTAGAATATAAACCCGAGGATACATTATTATTTAAACATTAAAATAAAATTTTCGAATAGAAAATAAATTACAATGTTGAGCAAAATATTGAAAATCGTATACCATTGTTAAAAAGAATTTGCAACTTAAGAGTTTAGTTCAATATAATAAACATTAAATCACAAAATTGTTTTTCTTGAATTCGATGAAAGTGGAATTCCCTCTCCAATGGAAATGGCCCATGGGCAAGTGAAAACCTTCATTATGCCAGTAGGAGCTTTGAAGCATTACAAGACGTTACACCTCATTTGTTAGCTTTTAAAGGATTTCGGTAAACTTTGAAATCAATTTCATGAAAGAATTAAGATAATAATAGAATTTATTATCAATGAGGGATAAGTCTATGAAATGTAGTGATAAAAGAAAAGGAAAAATATCTTAAAGTAAGGCTGATTACTCATTGAAAAATTTGAAATGGAATTTGGTAATAATTTTTATTAGATTACAATTCTTGAACCAATGGAAATAACAAAAACATTTATGACAAGAAAATTAATATATGCGTTGTTATACTTTTATAAAAAGGAAGATTCATAATTGTTTTTAAATGAAAAATTAAAATATAAGTAGAACGATTCTATGACGTATAGTAGCAAAAAAATGCATTCTTAATTATTTCCGCAATCATCATCTCAGCTGTAAAATATATGTATCAATATTATTGGATCAGATGAAAATAAGCTATGATGTTAACGAGTTAATTAATCAACTAAAATAATGAGGTTCAATAGTTTTTTAAAAACGGATTTTCTCATTAGTTAGGTCAATTTTTATTGCGTACGTGAGACTTCGTCTAAAAATGAGCCTAGATGCTAATATTTTAAGTTTCTATTTGTATTTTTCTGAGTTATGCAGGCTTAAACAAGTCAAGTTTATTGATGAAAACGTAATTAACTTGATTAAATTTATCAACTGAACATTCCTCAAATCTTATTTCATTGGTTTATAGAATTTTTTTTCCAATTCTAAATACACAATAAAATTTTAAAATATTGCATGAAAAATATGCATTATCAAATACAATTAAGAAAAAACTATAAATTGTAACACATCAAATATTTTATGCATTTACAGTTTTCATTGTAATTATCCTTCAGTTTAATATTTCATACAATTCCGTTTGCTCCATTTAAAATGTTACCTATTTTCATATAATGTTCAACCTATAATTTCTACTTTAAAGAACATTGAAGATCAATTTTGAAAAAAGATTTTCTTTTTTTTTTAAATTTTATAATTACACTCTGAAAAGATTTAATCAATAGGGTAAAATTTTTTATTAGAACTGTATCGTCTGTTTTTCTCTGGTAAATCATTGATAAATGATCATTTCCTTACAGTTATCTACTGCTTTTGAAAGTAAATTCCAATAATATTAAAATAAACTTCAAAATTCTTGTATAACTTTTCACGCTTCAGTCAATGCAAATGAAAAATTCTGTTCGGTGTATAAAAAAGTATTTAAAGAACACACATTTAGCTATGATAATATGTTTTAATATTTTAACTGCTAAATAAGGAGAGAGAAACAAAGATAAGGAACCAGTTACCATTTTTTTATATGCATTAATGGCTTTGTGCTATGTGTGCCACTTTTTTTACTATTTAATTAGTTTCGCTAAAATCTAATGGAAAAATAAAAAAGAGACAACCACGAGTTATTTTTAATTAGATTGTATTTAATGGAATAAAGAAGATACTTTTGATATGTTCTGAGGTAAAAAAATATTTAATTAAAATGCGTGAATTTTTACAGTTCATAGTACATTTTATGTGATAGAATTGATAGCCGAGATGAATTTTAAAATACTTCAGAAGCTTATACTAAATTATAAGAAAAGAAGAAAAGTTGACTTCTTTTTGAGGAAAAATAAATAGTAATCTTTCTTTTTTTATTAGAAAAAAAGTCAAATTTTCTTATGGAAAAAGGCAGCAAGAAGGCAATATTTTTCTCTCGTAGATATTAATGAAATAAAAACTGTGTTTGAAATGTGAGTGTGTTTGTGTGATACTATATTATCTTTTTACTGATTCATCTTTACATTTCTTAAGTGATAACAAACATTTTTTTAGAAATGTAAAAAAGAGATTTACTTTTTTATATTTCAGCAAAATAATTTATTTTATTCGTTGCCTCCATTGTTTTGTATTTAATTAGGTTTTTTATTTGAAGAATTTTGAAATTGTATGCATCTATTATTTTGCATCAGAGCACTTGATTTTTTAAATTACAAGAAATACTTTTTAGATATAATAAATGAATGACAAAACTAGCGTTCAAAACACATCTAATTCTGAAAAAAAAATCATGAATTAAATAAAATGGAAATTATCTCCCAGAAAATTTCTTAGAAGTGCTAGAAAAAAACATTATTAATTTTCTTCAAAAAAGTATGATGTACTTTTATTAAATAAATTTTTTTATATAATATGAGGCCTTGAATTATTAATACAAAAAGTTTGAATAACATTTGCTGCAGAGTCAGATAGTCTGTATTTTGAAAGTAACTTACATTTTATTTTTCTTCAAAAGAGATGCAGGAAAATTTCTACACTCACTAATCCCCTTCTTTTATTTTCAAATACTTAATAGTTTCTAAGAATTTTAGATTCAGTTTTTTTTTAATTCTAATAACAAATCCCACATTCACAATATAAATAGAATTTCGTAGAAATTTCTTAACAAATTTAAGAGAAAGGTACATTAAATGATAAGAATAATTATTTTTGAAATTTGTTTAAAAAGTATTTCTTAGGATTATATTTTATTAAAGAGCTGAACATTTCAACAATTTAAATGAAAATGACTAAATGAAAATAATTAGGTTCAAAAATTTTATTTGTAATGTTGAATACATATTTAAAATAGAAAAAAGTATGAAATGTCAGAACAGGAAAGGCAAAAATAATACAATTGGTTTTTTTATAAATTTTATACGGCAACAATTCTGTTTATCTAGAAATTAATGATCCTTAAAAAATAATGTATTTATGCTTTATGTTTAAAAGAATTTTTATTTGCGCAGAAAAAACAAATTCAATATCATAAGATCATTTGACATGAAATATAAATGTTATAACTTTTTGCATTTTTGGCTTAAAAACTTAAAAAACGCATTTATACAAAATTATTGAATACCTTCCGAACGAAATCAATGCATTAGGCATAATTTAAATTACAATAAAAATATGTAACATTTGTAAACATTTTGTTGTTTTGCAGTAATATTTATTTCCGAGAAGTTTCAAAGGATATTTGAATAAAAAAGTAGAAGGAAAAGTGTATTCATTTATGTCTTATTAAGAATTTTTATGATCATTTTTCATACATTTTAAATAATTAACTAATAAATTAGATTCATTTTTTCCTCTTAATCAATAAGGGATTCAAATCTGAACTAGGTTTTACGGAAAACAGATAATAATAAATATAAATATAAGATGCTAGTGTCATTTGTTATTAAATTCAAATAGACTTCAAAATTGATGACTCTCTATCAATGTTAGGGATTATAAGTTAGAACCACAAGATGTCCTTCGTGTAGTTTCAAATAAATATACAACGCGGCACTAAAAATGCAACACCAAGCAGGATTGGCCAGAAAATTATAGAAATTTCAGGGTACACGCACATCACCGAGTTATGCGAATGATGTGAAATGTGGAGCTCCCCAGTGCCCGTCGAAGAAGATATACGGGAAGGAACATGCAGAATGTTCAATTTTCGTTCCGTTATTTCTGCTAGGGAAATCATGGTAGAAAATTGGTTCTTGTCTCAGAGGATGCATGTAATAGCACAGAATGCCGAGTCATCGTAAATGGAGGCAGTTCCAGCAGGCAGACGATTTTACGGGGTCATGGTAATCTGATTGAGAAGAGCAGGTTGGTCCATACCACAAATATCAGCTGACACACACCTTTACTCCTCCACAGTGCACCGGCTGCGGCTAAGATGGTTGAAACAAGGAAATGTGGGATGCTGGTCCAGCTAGAGTGATGTCAGCCCGTGTGGATCTAAGCATCCTGCGACAAGTGGGGGCGGACCTTGAAGCCACTTCTACCTGCATTCTGCAGCATGTTCAAAACACCTAGATGTTCCCATATCCCCCAGAACCATTTCCTGTCGATTTATTGTTAATGGGCAGCATTCATGGTGTCCGTGAAGATCGCCCATGACCTCACAGCATAGACGCTAAAGTCTACAATGGTGCCGGACTCGAGCGATGTGGGCGACAGAATAGCCCAGGGTCTTGTTATCAGATGAGTCACCTCTGTTTCTCTAATGATAGTCGCAGTGTACGAGTTTAGAATAAAAGTCGAGACAGGACCAATCCGGTAGCAATTGTGGAGCTCTACAACACGTGACAATAACGCGGCATCAGGGCTTGGGGCAAAATTGCGCACAATTCCAGGTCATCCCTAATTCGTATTCAGGGCAATATGGTGGTCCAATGATATTACATGAATCATATGTTGTGGTCGGTTATGCTCCACTACTTTTAGGGGGTTCACAATGCCCTAAAACAGCAAGATACCTAACCACACACTACTCGCATCCTTTTACAAGTTGTACAAATGCTTCCCTGGCCACTGTTTTCTCCTGATAGCTCACCAACTGAACACATTCGAGATGCGATTGGAGACCCTGCCACAGATGCATTCAGACTACAAAATTTGGAAAATGGTTGACTGGAAATGAAGATCTGTTCCTCCGGATGGCTTCCACAATATCATTGACTCTCTACCAAGACATGTTGCTTCGTGTATCTCCATCTACGGTGGTCCTATAACTTACTGAGCCAAAGATTTTCTCACTCTGTATTATGCATATCGTTACAAAATAAAGATAACTTATTGTTCGCTGCTGTCTCTCTCCATTTGCTGAGTTTCATCTCTTTCAGCCCACTCATTCTTTGTGTTGCATTTTCAATGTCTTGTAGCGTATACAGTTATTTGTAAGCCCTTCTCTGACCTACCTTCGTTGCGAAAAAGCATATAAAGGAAACTAAAAACTGCAGTTATCTTCAGTTACTATGTATTTGTTAAAACTTATAAAAGTTTATGGGAGGGAGGGGGTATGTTTGATGAAGTTGAATATATCGAAAAGAATAAAATACTATGTAATAATAAAGCATAAAATAATACATACTGTGGTAATAAAAACGAAAATCAAGCAATATACTTTTATCGTATACGTTCTGCTTTATAACAAAATTTTCCATAAACAATAGAATCTACTCCAAATACTAAATGATGTATGAAAAGAAAAAAGGGATTGATTAAATAACAGTAGCACAATCCATAAACAAAAAATGAAGCATTTCTTTTTAAACTGTAGAACGATTACATTCTTTGACAAAAGAAGCTTTTGTTAAGATATGTATATTTCAATGTATTTTCGCAAACAAATACTTACTATTTTGTTAAATATAAAGAAATATCTAAGATAGAAAATTAAAATGTAACATAACACATTTTGAGGTGATATTATTTTCTTACGATTTTTAAGTAAATATAAACTTTTTGCGCACTATTTACGATAATCAAGAGGCTTAGGAGTTCAATTGAGTTCATCACACTGATTTGAAATGTATAAAAAGAAAAACACACAAAAACTTAAAAGTAGGAATAGAAAAAAAAAGTGAAAGTAAGAGAAAAAGGTAAAGGAAGAATAGAAAAGGGTATAAAAATCACAAAAGAGAAAATTTGAATTAAATAAAAATTTAGTAAAAATAAAAAAGTAAAAAACAACTATTACAAATAAATATATAATAAAATGCAAAAGAAATTTATGAGTTGGTCAAAAATGCATTACAGATAAAAACAAAAAGACCCAAGAAAATAAGTTCTTTTTTTTTTATCAATGAATGAAATACTGTAGGAAATAAATTTTGACTTATTTTAATTACAAGATAAATTATTTCCTTCCTTGTAGCAGTTTGTGACAGTGAACTTATTGATATACGGAGAAAAAAAAGGAATCACAAAAAAAACATTGTAGGTAAATATATTCATTATGTATCTTAATTTTTTTTTTATTTTCATTATATTACTTTCGGAATATTTATATATTTTTTCTCAAACTGGAAATTACTAGATTTTAAAGTACTGATTTTGAAACGAATATTTGTACATTTTTTTAAAATAGCCATTTTTTTTTCTTTTCACAGAAGTTGATTTTATGAGTAGTGTTTTGAATTATTACATCTGAGAGCAATTGCGAATACAAAATACACATATAAGTAAAAAATACTTTGCAATTTATTGAAAGAATAATAATTCGTATTAATGTTCCAAAAGACAATTTTCCATTTTTTTCGAAGAAAATGTCAAGAGTTTTCTGACACATTTTATTTTTAAAAGCTGCAAGTGGCAAGTGTAATGGCTTTTGACACTTTCAGTATTTCAGAAAATGCTGTAAAATGAAAATAAAAATAATAAATTTTTTTTTTTGACATTATTATAATGTGTTACAAAATTTCTACTTATGCATAGGTTTTTATTTTGAAACATATTGTTCTAAGAGAAGAATAAATATAAAAAAGGAATTATTCACTAAAATCAGCACTAAACACTTTTTTAAAGTGCTTTTAATCCTACATGATAGTTCTTCAACATTTTAATACTTTTTTCTTCCGATTATATTTAAATTATTGGAATTTTGTGTCTTGAAGGTAATTGAGTGATAGTTAATAATAGGCTGCAAAATAACAGCAAGAAATTTTCAAAAAAATTTCACAACTTTAATAACTTTTGCAATTCTCATTGCAGCAGGCAGATACAATAGTTGCTATCAATTAAAAAGGAAAGAAAATTATTATATTCAGAGGTTGTTTAACTAAACCAACATAATCAATTCAGCTCTTAAAACTTTTAAATTACATAATTCAAATTTTCTCACATTTCATTCATCATCAAGAAAGAAGCCTGTATTTGAAATTTCGTTTAATTATGTTTAACTATCTCAGATGTATAGGGATTTTGAAATGGATTTCCAATACTAGATGAGTGACTCAGACAATTAACGATATAAAATTATGTACTTGGCACTTTTCAAAGTTGTTTGAACGACTTGGTTAACAATTGTTTTCAATTTCAGAAACTATAGAAACGTAGTAAAATAATATTATTCTAAAAATATGACTTATTATTACTAAAAATATGACTTATTATTAATAAAAATATGACTTATTATTATTAAAAATATGAATTATTATAATGAATAATTATTACTGAAAATATGAATTATTTTGAATTATTATTATTAAAATATGAATTATTATAATGAATAATTATTACTGAAAATATGAATTATTTTGAATTATGAATACTAAAAATATGAATTATTCTAAAATAATAATAATTATTACTAAAATATGAATTATTATTACTAAAATATGAATTATTATGACTAAAAATAGGAATTATTATTACTAAAAATAGGAATTATTATTACTAAAAATA
>BMAW01126768.1:41772-51970 GCA_019974015.1 Nephila pilipes | reverse complement strand
ATAGGAATTATTATTACTAAAAATAGGAATTATTATTACTAAAAATATGAATTATTATTACTAAAATATGAATTATTCTAAAATATGAATTATTCTAAAATATGAAGTATTATTTATAAAAGTAAATTTCAATGCACTAAAATATTTATAAATTTGGAATTCTCATGTTTTCAAACTCGTGAATCTAAACTTTCATGTATTTGTTCTTAGTAACTTACGAAACATTAAGATTCTCATATTGTATTACTTAGAGCCATACATAAATCATAATTTTAAATAATGTCCCTCATAACGCGTAGTGTTCAAAAACAAAAAAAATAATATTATGGATAGTTTTTGTTTTATACTTATTAGTAAGTAGTAATTAGAACTTTTTAAGAAGTAATTAGAAAATTTAAAAATATATACTATAACACATCACAATCTGAAATGCTTTATCAATTAATGGTTACCTTAAAGTAGTACAATATATGTATATGGTCCCGTAACGGGGTTTTCCAATTATGACTAGAAGTAATGACAATATTCGAAAGAAATTTGAAGGCTTGGATGTTTAGAACTTTATATACTTAACTGTAGTCGTAGAAGTCTAGCGACATTGGTCGCAGACTCGAAGTCGGCGTTGATTTCATCGAGTCGTGGGTTCACGATCTGGTGTCATTAAATACCTACCATGTAGCGGGGTTGATTCATGTTAAATTTGATTGAAGTTACAAATCCTTCCGTTAGCATGGCCCATATTCATCCTTATTTGAAAGTTTGGAGATAGAGGTGAGAGCTCAGGTGTCGTCCTCGTCACATGACAGAGATCCAAAATTATGAGGTCCCTCCTTAATGGTCCTCGTGCTGCTTCCTATTGCGATATTAATAAACAGTCCTTTATCTATTTGATTTTGCTAAACTGGGACTCTGCAGTGAGAAAATTACTTTTTAAAAAGTCAGTTTACTACATTAATTAAAGTTAATTAATTGAAACATATTTTGGTTTTCTTTGATCTATTAACAACGATTTAAACCATACTCAGATGTAATGCATGTTATCGTTTTCTTGACTAACATATATATCTGCTTTATGTTGAATCATCAGTATGATGACAGTTTCTGCCCAGTTAAGAATAAAAATTTAAAGATTTGAATCAAATTTATAAATTTGGAGGGGGAATCTTATATTTAGATAAAAAAAAATATTAAAACATTTCGTGTGGCACTTATTATTTCTGTGGACCATCCAGTAATTATTTAATACATTCGAAGTTCATATATAATAATTCGATATAAAAACCAACGTTTTTAAAAGCAACGTTTTTATATGGTGGCAAAGTTTATTAGAGAAAATTATTGAAATATTAGTTAATACTGTTAGTTATTTTATCTTTAAAATTTACTTAAAAAGAGACATTTGTGAGCGTATTAAAAAATTCATAATATAAAATCAAAACATGCATTTGAAAGTTTGTAAGTCATTCTATTAAAAAAAAAAAATGGGAACCAGAATTCAGAAAAAATTATTGTGATAAGATATGGCGCCTAATATTGGAAACTTTCTTTCTTGCGAATGATTACTGACTAAAAGTCAGCAACCCTTACTATCTCGGAGATTGTAAAGGGGAGATAGTATCTCCCCTTTGTGAGTACAAAAGGTTTACGATAACCTCATGCGGTGTGGGGAGTGCCCGGTGCTCCCAGAGGGGGAAAGAAATTTTTCCCTGAATCCTAAAAGCGCCTAGAGGAAAGAATATTTTGACTTATTAAAATTATTGAAATATTAGTTAAAACTTGTCGCAAACGTATAAATATTGCATTGTTAGGCGAGTACGAACGATTCCCAAAATTTCAAAGCTCTAGCTTGATGGGAAGTTGATTAAATTAACGATCGAAAATTTGATGACACACACACACACACACACACTCTCACACACACACACCAAGTGAAATTCAGAAAAACGTTGTAAAAACATTAAAACTTATACATTCCATTTCGTTTTGCTTAAGATTTGGTGCACTATTTTATGCTTTATCGAAACTAGTTTCCTTAATATCCTGTTTTTGAAATCTAAAGCCGTAATAAATGTTATTATTCTCTTGATTATTTCTGTTATTGCTTATATGATAACTCACACTTCTTTTTCGAAGTATAATATCTGACCTTTTTCGTTAATATATATATATATATATATATATATATATATATATATATATATATACACGACTTATGGATAACACAAACAAATAGAAACTGAAGAGTTGTGACAGAAGAAGTATGCATGTGCGAAAACACTAGCTACCGACAGCCTTTAGCATCAAGCCTTCTCTTTCGAATGCAGTGCCTCTTGAATCTGTAAATAAATTTGTATAGTCGTAGCTTTTGTTTTCATAAGACTTATCTATCTCTTTCTCCGGAAAAATGTGAAGTAAGTAAGGAATTCTTCTAAATTCTCACATGAAACTTGAAAAAAAACACTACTTAAACTTATAATTTATTGATAGAAGTTTATGAGAATGAATGCTTATTACGTACACATATTTTTGAGTGTTTTAAGCATATTCAAGATGATCGAGAAGACGGTAAAGAGGATTCATACCCGGGTCGCTTTTCCACATAAAAAAAGGGAAATATTAGAAAAATTGGTAAACTGGTTCAATCTGCCCATCTGTTGAGATTCGTGCGATTGCTGAGACAGTAAGAATCGACAAAGAATTTGTAAGGATAATTTTATGTAACAATTTCTGCAAAAGTCTGTGCAAAATGGTGGCAAAAAGGCTCACGTTTGAACTACAAGAACCTCTCAAAAATGCTTGCACTGACACTTTGAATAGCATTGAAAATAACTCCATCTTATTGGAATGGATAATAACGCTTGACAAATTGTGGGGCTTAAGAATGATCCTAAAACGAAGCACCAATCCACGTACTTGAAGAGTCGATCTTCACCTAGCGGCAAAAAACCTTGTATTAGTAAATCACAATTCAAAGTAAGGATGATTTTAAAATGAGGTATGAAAGGATAAGGATAAAATGAGGTATGAAATTAAGCAGTTTAAAATAATTTTGAGATGAAAATAATTGTATAATACTACGTATTTTGCTACATGCTTTATGTATGTATTTTTATTTTAAGAAATATTAAGTAAGGATACATTTTGGTGTAGTTTTTATCTTTAGTTCTCGGGCTCAGAAACTCAGTAATTTTTGGAAAAAGTATCAACTAAGATTATATTTCTATGGGAGGTTTGATAATGCACTACAAAGTTCATCTTTGCTTTTTTTTTCGATTTTTTTCAGTAAAACTCTTTTCTTTATTTTTATTGCCTCACGTAATCATATATGCTTGAAAGTATTGAAACGCAAAAAAGTAGCTTTAACTAAATTGATGACTGTAATTTCTATGTCTTTAGAATTAGATTTCATAGGGTTCCAGAATTTGATAACCGTGGTAAATAAAATTAATGGAATAATCTCGTGAGATCTTACAAAGCTCAAAATTTCGGTTTTATTGCGAAAAAAAGACTGTACAAGAACATAATTTGAAGCATTCTTTATTATATTTTATAACAATTATTTTAATTATTTTATAAAAATATTTATTATTTATTTTTTATAAAAATAATTATTATTTATTTTTTATAAAAATTGAAACAAAAGTAAACACAGAACTAAAATATTACTTTTTTGTTGTGAATCTTTTGGATATTTCTAGTTATTAAAGAATCTCTATTAAAATCATTTATAAACTAGAGAAAAAATTTCAAACTTTACAGGCCAGCTGATAACAATTTTTAAGGCATTCAAGCTGTACTTGTTGCCGAAGAAACGAAATAGGAATCATGGTTTTATAATATTTTATAATTCAGAGAATTTTGTGATAGAGGCCCTGCGATGTGGTAGATCTTGGCTAATATTTTTTTCAACAGTTCTTAGACGTATCTTTTTGCTGACTTTATATTTCTATTGTCCATTCGTTATCTTTTAGTTTTTCCTTCCAAATTATTGATTGTTTGTTGAAATTATATTTCTTCTACTTAATCGTTGTCGCCTATTTTTCTCCAATAAACCCTTAGCTGTATCTTTATTGTTGAATTATGGAGTGAAGCGCAGATGAAAGGTTTAATCAGATAATGATTTTGAGGGTTTTGCTTCTTTTTGCTGTCGAACTTTCATTTCATTAAAGCAATCAAAATAATTAACTCTTGTTTTATTTCCTTTGTGGGATAAGTCCATTATCAGCTGTCCACTTCATTTATTAAATGACAATTTTCCTCAACATTTCATTTTCTGGATTTCATTCACTTTTGACCATGCTTCGGAAGGTGTCTTTGGAATTTAAGTGTACAAACGTGTCTAGTATTTTGCCACTTTTTTGATTGATTTAAGTATTAGCTAAAATATTTTACAACGTTTTTCTGAATTTCAATTGGTGTGTGTGTGTGTCATCAAATATTCAATCGTTGATTTAAACAACTTCCCATTAAGCTAGAGCTCTGAAACTTTGGGAATAGTTCTTCCTCGCCTAACAATGCAATATTTAGACATTTGCGACAACTTTTAACTAATATTTCAATATTTTTTTTAATAACGTAATTTTTGTATTAACTTTCCGCCATCTATGGAAGATATATTGAAATGCGCAGAGAGAGTGATCTTAAAGATGAGAGAGATATGAGGGGTTTTTTTACAAAGTTTTGACTAATTTTTCAATACATTTTTTAATAAACTTTGCCACCATTTAAAAACGTTGTTTTAAGAAACGTTGGTTTTTTTTTTATCACGAATTATTTTTATTTCCCCTCTTATCTGATTTAATATACGTTGTGCTAATTTTGTTATTTGAACAATTAAATTCACTGTTATGAAAAGTTATTTTTTTCTGACTTTGCACACTGTTTAAAGCCCGTTTTTCTCATTTTATTATACTATCTCTTCACACTCTTATAAGGGAAGCTCTTTTTATTTGAAATTCCATTTCTTTTCTCAAGCGAAAGCCACTTGTAGGAAGAAGAATATGTATGTGTTTTCTTTTTTCTCTCTTTTAAGGCATTTGAAGTTGTGCTATTGAATATTTTTTCTATTAATACCTGGATGTTCTGACGATCATGAAACAAATGGGTTTAAATTTGGACAGATCTTTTTGGATTTTTCCGTAGAATAAAGACATGTGGAGGGTCATTGCCTGGTTAACCTTCAGAAGTGTGAATCTCAATTTCAGGAGGAAAGGGCACTTTATCCCTCTTGGTAGTTTACTTCCATCTGTCCTGGAGGTACACTTAAATGAAAGGTTCGCCAAGATTTTGACACATTCACTCATGAAAGTCGAAATTTAAAAGTAAGTCAATTATCATGCATTTGAAATTCAGTCACAATAAGAATCGTAAATACGAAGCGGTAAAGTGTTAGCTATTACTAAGAAATAACAGAGATATTTGGATAAAATATATTTTGCATATTTATTTATCCACTTGTACATAATATTGAAGTTACTGCTATTAATGTTAGTTTATTTGTTTTTCTGATACTGCAGACTGAAACCTGTAGTATGGAGTTCATGATCAAGTTCCTTCATTAGAAAGTTACAATGACGGACAAATCCAAGAGGAAATGATGGTTGTTTATAGCAATTATGAAAATAAATTTTCATACTGGCTACATGTTTCTCACACATGATCCAAGAAGTGGAAAATTATCACTCTCTATAGATGCTGCACAGTGAAGTAATTGGAAGACTTTATCCTGTTAGGCCAAAGAGAAATCATATAAATGAGTATAAATGAGACAGATCTCGTTTATGGTTTATGTCAGAAAAATTATTCAAGAAGAATGGAAAGCGTCAAAGGCGTTAGTACTCTGGGTTTTATGATTACGGACCCTTCCCCCCTTTTTCTGACGAATAAGTCACGTCCTATGAATGGAGATGTTTAGTCTCTTTTAGGAAAAGGAAATTGACACTTTTGCTCCAATACATAATATGATCTGGTGAACAAATTGATGAGCATGAAGAGAAAGCATAACCATTTATTTCCCCACAGGAAGGTTAAGTTGGAGAAGTCATTAGGGAAGATCATGATGTCTGTTTATTGTGACTATCATGTAGTCATCTTTACTGACTCTCTGGAAAAGGGTAAGACTTTCACTGAGGCCTATTATTGTTCACTGCTGAACAAACTACCAATGCTCTGATCAAGTAACGGCAAGGTATGATCATCAAAGGTTTTCGTCTTCTTGACGTAAATATGCATGCTTATTCAAATTGAATTGCGGTTGAGGAATCAAAGCGAGGTGATTTTGTAATTTCATCATATACGCCATATTATACCTATCACGTCCCAAGCAAATTTCTCTTTTTTCATATCTCATAAAATCACTGCCGGATCGTATATTTGAAAACACAAATGATGTCATCTAAGGAGTATAACAATGGGTTTCGATGGAATTTAGTAAGTTCTACTACAACTGCCTACGAAAGATAAAAAAACGCTAGGCGAAATGTATAATTCTGAGTGGCAACTATATAGATAACTCTCATAAGTAAGAAATAAGAAATACGCTTTTATCTAGATTAATTTAATAATAATTAATATTTGACGATATATCCTCATGCATATGAAAATGTAATTAGAAAATCAATTATTATTTTGTAAATAGATATCCTTGCTGTTCTATTTCTATCATTAACAGTTGTAAATATTCTATAAATTCTGTGAGTTTAGACTCTAAAAAGGATATTCTGTTTAAAGTTCAGCTAATTAAAAAATTTTAGAAAATTATTTCACCTCAGTAAATTACTGGAATACTTTTAACATGGCATTTTTTAATATCATCTGTTTAATTAATAATATTTTTTTTAAAATTTAAAGTAGAATTACAATTTTTCATGAGTACCAATATATTAATTATTAGTGTTTTAAGGAATGATAACATACATTTTCTTACATAAATTCTGAAAAACACTCTTCTAGCATCAGATTTTGTTTAATAATCACGAATAGATATTTGAGTAAAATGTATTTTGTCTATTTTTGTTTTTTTTAATCATAGCATAAAAGTGCTCAATAATAATTATTTGATTAAATTCATTGGAGAGTGCACACGCGTGCTACATTTGACGACAATTAAAAAAACGTTTAAATGATATTTAGTCCTATTCCGGGCTTAGTCTTTTTTGAAATAAATCAAAAAACCTTTTAAAAAAATTTAATATTATTTTAGGAAATTCACTATAAAAACTTTTAATACAAATGAGTGAAAAAATAACACTAACACCTGTGAATTAATGAAAAATCTTTACCACTAGGGAGTTGGATCTCCCTTTGTCGACATTACAGATTATATGCTAAGTGAGATGGAAGCATAGCAGTCACTCTAGTAAGTTAAAGGAATCTGAAGCAAGTGAGGCCTCACAATTAAAAAAAGAGCAGAAAATTGAAATCAGTAGGAATTTGAACCATTAATATTTCCTCTCAAATATCAATAATATTCAAGATAGTGGCTGAGCCAGGGAGATGTCCTATTTCATCATTATGCTTTTTTGAAACCCTCATAAACACATTTAGGGTACGTATGGGAGCTTTATTCTCTTGAAAGCGTGTGAGCCCTCTTAAGTGAAGACTGTCTGAACAAACGGATTATTCTAACTGGGAGACATGAGCCTACGAGCTCAGTATTGATCATGCAGTATTTTCCTATACGAAACTATAGATCAGCACTGTGATAATATATCACACTCAAGTCATTAAAAAAATTTCTGCATACACTTTTTTTAATCAGGACCAAAGATAGGAAGGCTATACGCAATTTTAGGGAGAACTACAGAATAAATGAAAAGAGGTGAATATAGACCAGATATTATTAGCTGCCAATTTGGGGAGATCTAGAGTTGATGATCTTTGTCCCAACGGTATCACTTATGAAAATTACTAATAGCTTGCTAACAGCTACTCTGAAACACTCCTTTTTTGAGCCAGTTCCTTTTGAATGGTTCTGGTTGATGAATCCTGCCGCTTGAAAATGCGACCTCACTCAATTTATTAAAATTAAATTTCATTTAAATATTTGAACTTTGGGACTTTGAATGCACTGTAAAAAAACATTGGTTTTACTGAAAGTGTTAGCGATCAGGAAATTTGTGAATATCTCTTGATCATCTCCTGGTGCAGAATGTGACCATTTTATTGCTTAATCAGTGAATTAAATTAAGACTCCCAGAATGTTCGATACTACATACTGCTTTCTCAGTCTTTTTTGTCTAGCTGTCTCTGCTACTGCTGCTCGAACAGTGTATCCTCATAAAAAATTGCATGACCTCAACAAATTCGTGGAAAATTGCCTAACTGTCAAGAATCGCTGATCTTGGATTCGCATACTTAACAAAAATCTAAATTTCTGAGTTTGAGCTCAGTGCCGGATGTCTGTTCAGGACGGATGCGACAACGTTCAACGGTTGCTTGCGTTTTTGATCTCTATGAACTTAAGGCATTTATCTTAATCTGCGAGTTTGGACTTTTGTCTACCATAGTGCTTCACTGACAACATCTCATTATCTCTTATGAATGCTGTCATCATAGTTGATTCGGCGTTTCCTGCCCACCCCACAACGTTAGTAGTTTCTGTCATGGAACTTACAACAAAATATTCTCCAACGATCATCCCCCCCCTTTATAAATTTTTCATGCTTGACCTTGTAGTCTCTTTTAGAGTAAAATCTGTCCTATTACAAATTAGTTTAGTTTTACTATATTTTAAATGAAGTTAAACCTATCTTAAAAATTCCCGGAATTTAGAAAAATAATCTATTAATTGTTTATATTTTAGTCATTGGATAAGAAAACCATTTTACAGTAAATTTTATTTTTATTTTGGATTAACAAAAGACAATTATTTCTCGCTATTATACTCAAAAATATAAACACTTCTGACTTAAATTTAAGAATTTAGAAAATTCGAAAAAAATTATTTATATAAACACCTTTAAGTTTTTTTTTTCAAGAAGGGAATCCTTATTTGCTCAAGAAATGGAAAATAAATATCATTTAAGAATGTAAAAATGGGAAAGAAGTGTATAGTAATAAAATTTTTATCACACAGTTTCGTCAACAGATAACAGATTCAAAGCCAATTGAAATTTTTGGAAATGTATTATTCAAGGGTGTTTTTGTTTCATTTCTGAGTAAAAACGGGTTTCTCTGTTAAACTGGTTAAGCTTATTTGTTAATTTCATCATTATTTCAATATTTCAGAAACTATTACTCAAAAGTATCGTATCCCTTTAAATTTTACGGCTCTTTTTTTATTGAATACAAAATTGTATTTTAAGGGACTGAACATAAGCTTTTAGTTCTCTCTCTCACTTCAACAATTAATTTAAATTAGGTAACTGCACTCAAGAGCTTAAAAGTAGTCCAGTAGTTTTATTAACTGAATGACTGAATGCGGATTAATACCACTTTTATAAGTAACACTGAGGCTATTGGCAACGGACTTAGTAGTTTTTGTTAGTTCCTATGATCAATAGGCTAACGAGGTCAATCTGTTTAGTTAATATGACATGGGCTCTATTGCGCTTTCTCCTTGAACTTTGGGGACTTTAAATAAATTTGGATGAATTGAAATTCTCTTCCAACTAGGGAAACGTGACATGTGTAGATTAAAATAGAATTACTGAAATGTAATGAATTGAATTGAATAGATTCATTTTTTAGTAATGAAGAGTTTAATACAGATATAAGAATTTTTGGTAGAGAGTAGATTTCAAACTATAAATGAAGCAATCGTGACCGTAAAGCGTAGAGAAATGTGATACGTTATCAAATCAGAACCAGGAAAGAACTGAATAGGGTCAGTGAACTGTACCCTCATCTCTAAATCCAATAAGAGTACGAACCTTATTCGTTCCAATCAAATAAGTAATAAGTTATTATATTAAATGTAGAGTCCGAAGCGAATAGCATATATCCCTTTATAGAGTATGTTAGGATTGAATAATGATTACTTACAGATCTGAGTAAAATAACACATCAATCAATAACTCCCGAGACTAACCCAGAGATGGCGCTCGTAGTAAACCAGTAACCAGGTCTTTCTAGAGTACTAACATTTGCTTGAAACGTGTCAAAATTTTAAGTCGATCTCACCAGAAACAGCTGAGTTATCGAGGTTGGAATAAAGTCGTTTTGTAGTTTGTTTAAAAAATGGAAAAAACCGAGTTTC
>BMAW01126768.1:21263-38772 GCA_019974015.1 Nephila pilipes | reverse complement strand
AAAATACAATAAATAATAATAATCTTTTGCAAAATATAATAATAATCCTTTTAACGTTTTTTCATTTAGTTTTCTATACGAAGGATAAAAATAAATAAACTCTTTCTTCTTATAATAATTTATTTGAATTTTATTAAAATATTTCGAATAATTTAATAAAATAAATGTTTTGAAAAAAAAAAAAATACAACAAAACCTACCATCTAGATTTAAATATCTCCAGATTAAAAAAAAAGACTTCGTTCATTCTCAAAAGACAAAGTTCACATTTCTTAAAAAAAATCCATTAAAAAGTTGGAAAATCACTGGGGGTCTCTAAAATTAAATACATCTAAACACAATTAAATATAATTGCCTTTTGAAAAGAATCCTTCTATCAGAGAATACTTTCGGCATAAACTTACCACAGCACTTAAAATGATTAAGTGCGAAAAAAAAGTGCGGAAGGTAAGAGATAGTATATAATAAAATTCCGTTATACTGAAATAAATTAAGAAAAATTAAACATAACTAGTTATGATGGAGCTAGATTACCCAGATGGAATTGCAAATTAATGAGTTTCGAAACAATCTGATCTTTACGCAAATGTATTTTTCTTATTTGAGATGGAAATATATAAGTTGAAATGAATCTCAACGGACATCACTGAGTCATTCATTAAAAGTTTATTACTATAAAACTTTTAACAGTTGCTGCTCAAATGAATTGATAAAATGAAAGCAAAATCATGAGAAAAAGTTTTCTCCTGAACGAAAATAAATACTTTCATTCTAATATGAATTCCTCAGTGAGTTATTTTTCATTAAAGAAATTATTTATACAGAGAACCTTCAGTGGATGAAAATTCATTTAATATAACAGAAATATTGTTTACAGTAAAATAAAAGGGGAGAATTTTAAAGCATAATGAAATCTAATTTACAAATCACAAATGCGAATTATGCTCGTATGCGCATAATGAAGGTTATTGTGCCTTCTTCATACATTTGATTCATCCTTATTCAAGAAATTAATGATAAACTGTCACTTATTAGTAAAATCAGAAATTGCTTAAACTCAATTTGGTTTTATTCGAATCTTTGAATAATCATAGTTCCATATACTAAATATCATACCTGTGGATTTGGTTTTTCATCCGAACCTAAATATTAATATTAGAAATATTTACTTTTCTTTAAATTATTAATCATGTCCGAGGAAGTAATAATACTCTTAAACGTAATGGCCGGATACAAATCCTCACTTCTTTTTAACTATGAATCCTATTTTTCCTTACTCTTATCAGTGTAAGCAAGTCTGAATTCTTCGTTGTAAATTCTCTATCACTAGTTGTTAGGTAGAGAAACTCTACTTCACAACTTCTTTACTATTAATCTCACCTCAGTTTATAAATGCTTTCACATCAAACTTTTTCATAAAACATCCTATTTTCTTTTCTAATTTTCCATAAGTCACGGTTCATTTTCAAGCAGAAATTCCAAAGCGTATGATTGCAACACTACGGTAATGTATTCCTCCATAGAGCAGTACTGGGTTGTGAAATCACAACTTTTTCAAAAATTACTGCTTCACTTTTGATTTCGTAAGTTAAAAATATTAAGCAGTACTTGGTGGAGATATTCCAGATCAAACCATCGCGTATGGTGGTTAGGTACGATTTCTTCCATGTTCTCTTGATCCAACCCCTTTAGGGCTTTTTGGTGTTGATAATTCAAATAACCGTTATATGAGACCACTATACCAATACTGCAAGACAAACGATATGTTATAGATGTTTCCGCTAGCTTGTAACCTGGTGTGCTACAAAATGTGTATCTTGAAATGAAAAAAGAATGGGGATGCGCATTGTTGCTGACAGAAATCACACTGAACCCAGAAAATACTGCCAGTCTTTACAGATAACTAGTTATTCTTTTTCTTTCTAACGCTTTTCGAGGCGTAACATTAGAGATAATTTTGAAAAACCTTTTTAATTTTTTTTTGCACATTATGTTCTTTATTGGGTGTAAACTGACTTTTTTTAGAATGAAGTCACTAATATTCTACAGTTATATAAATGTGATTTCCCCCTTTCTTCTTTTACTACTTTTTGCGACAATAATCTTAACTCTTGTTTTATCTCCAAGCGCCACTGTAACTTATCTCAACTTGTAGCACATAGCCATTTTACTGAATCTATAAAACCTGTTTAAAGCTGTAACAATTACCGTTCGCAAGTTAAGGTGTGTTACAAAATTTAAATGGGCATTCTTTATGTATTCAGCACCAGCTTTTGTTATTGAACCCCCCAGTAGGCATTTTCCAAGAATGTAATTTACTAAGTTTAAATTGAGTCAATTAAAATTAATTAAAAGCACATGTTCATGCAAGTGGTTTACTGAAAGAGAAAACACACGATCATGAAAATTGATTTGTAAATGATCGCAATCATTTGTGCTCTGATTGGTTTATTTAAACTTGTCAAAAATATCTAATAAAATGAAAGTCTAAAATGCATAGATGAGAGTAGGAGTGATAGACGAATATTCTTTGCACTTATATAACAAACAGAAGACCCTTATTTTAACTCAAGTTAAGTTTTCCATTTCTAACGGAAGATGAAACTTTCTTTTTCTCTTTTTAAAGTGACAATACAGGTGTAGTGGAAGAGTAGAAGAGTAGTAAATAAAAAAAAAAAAAACGAGCAGACCTCTTAAGTTCAGATTAGAATTGTCGCCAAAGACCAAAGAGGGCTTCGAGAGTGGGAAAATGATAGCTTACAGATAACGACACTCCTGGAGATTAAACGGTCATTAAACCTAACCTTAAAACTGGAAAACAACCGATTAGGATAAAATTAAAAATTATAAAATACACTAAATGTGACATCGAATTAATATTTTGTTCATTATAAAATATACCCCTTTATTTAAATATAAAACTTTTATATAAAACTAAAGGACATTCAGATTTCATAATTTAAGGCGTTAAAACTTCTTAAATTTCCTACAACGTAAATAACTGAATATATCATTTTTATGTGTATATATTTTCAAAGAATTTGTATTTCTTCCGCAAATGTAGTGAAAAGAACTTCGATGAAATTGCATAATAATTTTTAAGTCATGCGTATTATTTTCTATTGTGAATGCATACATTTTGAGCAGTAATAATGTTTACTCAATTTGCTCAAAAATAATCCTTAAACATTGTTCTGGCAATCTTAGAGAGAGCGAAGATTCTTTTATCATTTACTTACATTCAATCTTATATTTATTTTACATTATTTAAGAGATCTTAATGAAACACAAATTATACGGAGTAATAATAACATAACTATGAATTACTGTTTTAAATAATGAGTTCCAGATATAATTATTATTATTTTAATGTGTAAAAATAAAATTATAAAAATTTTATAAAATTTTCAGTTTTTGCAAAATTGTTAATTCTAATGTTCTTTAATTTGAAATTGTTCTTTACATATATAACTGGTAGGAAATAGTTTATATATCTTTTATTTATAAAAAGTGACTTTAATTCCAATTATGAGTATTTAAAAAACTTACAATTTAACTTGAAAAATAAAAATATTAAAAGTTAAGCAATTCTCTGTCAAGTCATTTTTAAAGATAGCAGTTTTTATATTCCTTAAAAGTCTGGTATAATTCAAAAAGAGGATTTTAAAATCTAACTGAATTCTTAAATTGAAAGATCAAATATTGTTTTTCATGCAAATAACAATAAAAAGAACTTTCTCTATTTCTCCCAGTAATGCACTAATTTTCTAAAATCTACGATTTGTAAAATCTACGATTATAAGACCTTTAAAACGATTCAACCCAAGACTTTAGATGTTTTTTTTTATGAAAATAGCTTGTATTTAGAAGTTTTGATCGCATTATGTTAGGAGATACCAAGAACAATCAATGTTTTTTCCAATGTATAAAAGGATATTTTCGATACAATATAGATTGAAAATAATTTATATGTTTTTATAATAAGATAAAATTCATTATCCTATTCTGAAAGCAGGAACACTAAAGATTACAAAACATATGTTTTCCTTTTCTTCATTTCTTTTCAATTTACACTTTGAGACAATCTTTACAAGTTGAGACTGTCATTATGTATTTTAGAAAAGGGTTCGAAAGCAATAATTATTTAAACAGACACACTTTAAATTTTTGAAATGCTCATTATTTCTTTTTTAAAAAGTTATTTAACCGCATTAATAGAAGCACTATTTTACTGAAAGATTATTTCTAAATTATTAGCGATGAATTGTATGTAGTTATTTCAGTTTTCTTCTATAAAAAATTAAGTTCTGGAAAAAAAAGAACTTGGATTAAAAGAACCTGAAAAAAGAGTTTTTTTGGAAGCAGTTTTTTAAAAATTCAAATCTCTTAAACATCTTAAGCAGAGAATGTAGAAATAAATTTGCAATGAATTGAATCGGTTCCTTTTTTAAATTTAAGATCAGAACTTTTTTCGTCTTTCTGTATATATCATTTTTTGATTAAAAATATAATGAGGAAATCTTTACCGCTAAATGTTTAAATCTGTTCATTAAAATTATACAACAAAATCTTTTTTTTTATATTTAAAATGACAAAAAGTGTTTTTGAGGGTGTAGGAAGCGAAATATTGGGGCAGAATTGGATTAAAAAGAAACAAAAAAAAAATTATTAAAGGAAAAAAAAATCAGCAAGTGCTAAAAAATAAATTTTCATCGCATTTTACAGAAAGTATACTTAGGATAAATTTTTCCTTTGCGGAAGAAATGTAATAACATTTTTCACGTATGAAACTACTTCTCTCTTTGTTAAATAAATAGTGTAATCTCAAGAAATTATTAATTATAAGAACTTACCATACAAGAATATCTATGAATTTATTCAAAGTTACTCGAAAAAATAATTCTTTTCAAGACGTTTAACACAGAATGGAAATGATTTGATCTTTTTCATTATCATCTGAAGTTAATGAACAAAACTATTATTGTATGGATTGTTTTCTATTATTGATTAGTATACTTTTTTAAACATATAAGAGAATTTTTTTCAAGTACAGTGGAGATATATAGGAAATATAAGATTGTATAGTAAGTGTGATCATTTATCCGAATGAAATGTTTAAAGTACTTAATTAATCTAGCACTTCTTTACATTCTCTTGCAAAATCAAATGAATACCAGAGTTATTTGACCTAAAATGGTTAAATAAACTGCCTTCTTTCAAAAGAGATGATTGTGAGTTAATGGTACAATGAGAAACAACACTGTTAGAGATGGACCTTGTAGTTTTGAACTTTGTTCATGTGATGCGGATGACACATGTGTTGGCATTTCCCTCTCCAGATTTCTACAATATGCCTTCGGATAGATTTTAACCTCAAAACGTTTTACGTCAATCAACTCTTAGTGTTCGTTGGGCTTAATCTCATGATTTTACGAAAACAATGCCGGTCGCAAGTCCACTATCATAACCACTAGGCTACCACTGCCATCTTTCATGGGATGACTGATAATTCATGATACGCATGGATCAGTCTTTCATATGTTGTCGTATACTATATCTTATGCATTCTTATTTCTAAATATCTGTCAATATTATATTAATATTGAAAGGTCCTATTACAAATTTTCTCGTTAAGTATATGTTACAAACAGGCAACTTTGAAAACATTCCAAAACAGAAAAACCAAATTAAAATTACGTATCAAGAGAATAATAACAAAAACGTTATGAATAACTTGCATTATTATTTTAAAATGTTTCATATGATTTCAAATTGCAAATGTCTATATTAGATACAGCTGTAACGAATTGCCATTGTTATGGTTAAGAAACATAGTCACGTAATACTAATCAACCAAAAATCTTAAACATCCTATTCTTTATCTGAATGCACAGTAACAAAATTTACTAATAATATAAAGTAGTTAGCTAAAAGCGTCCTTAATAAAATATTATATCATATTTAATACCTTAACAGTAGAGATTTCATTTTAATTTACAGCCGTTGAGGCAATTCAGACTAAATATTCGAAATCAACTACATTTCTAGCATGATAAACGAGTCAGATATGCACACTTATTAACACATCGCCCCACCATTGCTCGAAACAATATATTGTTAATATGAATACCTTTAGTTACTTATTTGAACATTTTATTCTCTCTCTGAATGCACAGTAACAAAATTTACTAATAATATAAAGTAGTTAGCTAAAAGCGTCCTTAATAAAATATTATATCATATTTAATATCTTAACAGTAGAGATTTCAATATATATATATATATATACACTGCTGGCCACACAAAATGCAACACCCAGAAGGATCACAGATATCACAGCGAAATTTATTCGGCAGATAACATGTTGTACAAAGATCAAACGATTAAAATTACAGCCTCTTGTGAAGTGTGGATGATGAAAAAATCGGTAGTTATTGTAGTCGCTATTGTTAGCTATAACCGCTGCCACACGCCTCGGCATAGAATCAAAGAGACTTTGGATGTATCCTTGGGGTACAGCAGTCCATGCGGCTTCCACATATTGTCAAAGTTGATCTAGTGTAACAGCGGGTGGTGTATCCCGGGCCAGTCTTTGTGCATGTATGAACCATACGTTTTCGAATGGTGATAGATCGGGAGAACAAGCAGGCCAAGAAAGCAATTCAATCTTATGGTTAAAGAAGAACTCTCGAACATTGCGTGACCCGTGTGGTCACGCATCATCCTGTTGGAATTAGGCTGATGGCAAGTACTGAAGGTATGGGAGGACCAAGGACTCCAACACCTCAGAGATGTAGGGTTGGCTGTTCAATTTACCGGTAATGCGTACTAGAGGGGTGTGGGAGTGAAATCCAATACCGTCTCAAACCATGATACCGGGTGCAGGTCCAGTGTGGCAATGTGTAACGCAACAGTTCAGCAGCCTCTCACCACGGTGTCTCCAAACTCGAATCCGACCATCGTGATGTTGCAGGCAGAAGCGTTATTCTTCAGTAAACACAATGTCGTTACATCCCGTTGTCCATGTCCGCCATTCATCGCACGATTCGCGGTGCAAATGTCTGTGGTTTCGAGTCAAGGGTAAATAAAGCAATGGATGCCTTGAGGACATTCCACTCTGCTGAAAACGGCGTCGAATGGTACGAGCGGACACCAAATGATGCGTAGCAGACTGAATCTGTTGTTTTTTGGTTCGTGATGTGGCTGCACGATCCATCACTGCCACGCGCACAATCTGCCTGTCATCACGGGTTGTGCTGCAACGAGGTGGGTGCGATCGACCCCGTCGGTCTGTCGGTCCCTCCTGCATCCAGCGATCCCAGATTCGCATCACAGTTGCTTCGTTTCGTCCAACACGTTGACCGATTTCTCTGAAAGATAATCCGCAATCCCTATTGGCTACTATTTTTTCTCGGTCGAATTCAGAAACTTGGTTAAAAGACGCTCTAAGTCTTTCACAAGGCATATGTAAACAGCTTATGCAAAAAAAAAAAAAAAAAAAAAAACGCAAGAAAAAACAATTGTCGTTTTTCAAATCGCCAATCTGTTCTACCCTTATATAGCGCTTGCGAGTGGCGCTACGGTCGCCCGTGTTGTGCGTCTGCGCTGCAATGCTAATCATTTGCATAGCTCATCGTCGCAAACGCATGATGTAAATTTCACAACATTTGCATGCTTCCTTCTGGGTGTTGCATTTTGTGTGGCCAGCAGTGTATATATATATATGTATATAATGATTTAACTTTAATTCATATTAGTTCCTCATAATAATAATTTAATTTCCTAATTTTTCCCAATCTCTCATATAAAAGTAAAGCATTCATTCTTATTTCCTGATACCATTCCTTTTTAACTTAATTAATGTAATCACGCATTCTTAAAAATTCACTGAGAAGGCAGTTCACACGGCTTCAGACCTGGAAGGATGATCCCAACTAGATTTAATGTCTTCACCTAAAATCCCTCGAAATCCCTCCATTCACTACACATGATCTTAAAAAAAATCACTACACCAAATAAGAAAAAATTCTCGCTGGACCCTCTTCTGACTTTTTATCCAACGTACTGTTTATAGTATCTCCTGCCGGGTGGAAATGCTCTCTCTCTCTCCGCTACAATAAAATAAATAATTAAACTTGAACTCGGCTTAGACTGTTTTGAAATTTAATTAAATAGTAAAATATTTAAAAGAAAGTCATTCATTATATATATATATATTTCACAATCATTGGATTCACGAGTATTTATTTTATGGAGAGGGAATTAAATGTGGAACTCAATATTGTTAAAAATGAACTACATAATAACATGTAATATCAACGAAAAGTCAATAATTTCATCCAGATAAATAACTCCTTTGGATATCAATTTGTTTTCACGATAAACACTTAAAATTTCTTTTTATTCAAATAAATTTAAGGTTCTTATGGAATTGTAAAGTTAATGTTGATAGAATAGGAGTAATATTACTCATGAAAATGTTATGAATGTGACGCTCTATGTATTGCTTCTTAATTATTCCAATCGAAGTAAATTGTTCGATAACTGGATGCATGTATTAGTAGCATAAGCATGTCGTTAACACTTTGAATCCTATTACCTGCTATTTATCAATATTTTATAAAAGTCTTATTTCTCTCCATTATTATTACTTTCTCTCCTTCCATTTGCAGTATACAACAGTCACTAAACAAAACAGTTAAATGAATTGAGAGTCATGCAGCTATGTAACCTTGCTTTGAAAGTAACACCAAAGTTACCCGTTACTTTATTCAAATTTGACATTAACCATTATTTAATTTCTAACCTACTTTAAACGTGTGAATTGATTATATACACTTCTGATCTTACGTTTAAAATTATAACTTAATCTTCGTCTTACCGATGCAATAGGACACAAGTCCTTTGAAAACTTATGGGCAAGGGTTCGAATACTTCACTTTTTGTAGATCCTATCTAAATTTCCTTTTTAAGTTTCTGACTTAACATAGTTCTAATATATTGCTATCTCTATCTTTATCTCTCATAAAACTGCAAGCCACTAAATAAAACACTTCACTGCTTATGTACGAATTTCTCCGACTCTATCCATTTCATTTCAATAATTCTGATCAAATCTATTCAAATCACATTTCATCTTATTTTGATAAATATTCTATTCATATAACATCACGAAACATTCCTAAAGTGTTAGTTGAAGGATAAAACATGTTAGAACTTACACCATATTTTGAATAATAATAAAAATGAAAGAAAAATGTAGATTGCTGTTCTCCATTTTTCTCATTAAAATTCGAGTAAAAGCAATTTTATCATATACATTTTATAAAGATTCAACTTCAGTGAATTTGAGGTATCGAGGAACAGTTCTTTGAAATTTAAATTATTCAAATTCGCTGCAGGGATTTGTTCCTACAGAAGGATAATGCAGCATTTAAAATGGCTTATAAAGTAATGACAGGGATTTATAAAATCTCGAAAATTCTAAGAAAGCGAATATATTAAAGAAGACTATCAGTTTCCTGCGAATAATCAGGCAATTTTGAAAAAAAAAATCAGTTAAGTTTCAGGGGCGAAGTGTCATCATAGACATTTTTTTAAGAGTTAGAAATATTGGAAACTCTCCTTCCTCTTGCTGTCTTGTGTTATTATTGAAACATCGGATGTCAGTCTATCATGCATAATACGTAGTTAGATGTTTCAGGCAAATTCTTTTTTTGTTTTAGAGAAAAAAAGTCTGTTTTGAAAAAGAGATTTTAATACATATTTTCCCTCAGAATCTTAAAAAGTTCTATTAAGGTAGCTTTTATAATTTAATATAATACGTGATTCTTCTTCCATTATATAATCTATGTTTCAAAAGAAAATATTTGAAGAATTTAATTGTATATTGTAAGAACTAATGTTGAGTGTTTTTAAAAAAAATAAGAAATTAATTGAATTAGTAATTTATTTCTATGGTCTATTTGACAGTATCGCGAAATTTTATCGTCTTTCATTATACATTTCTAATAATTAAGAATATGAAATATTTTTATTTTTTTAAATGCCTAGTAAAACGATTTAATTTTTTAGTTAATAAAAATATATCATTTAATTTTATGCAATGATACTCAATATTGGAAACCAATATTAATCACTAAAGTATTGTTTAAACTTATCTCTCGTAGTTCTTTATTTCTAGTGTGATATATCGATATTTTACTAATTACAATATTGTTTTTATCTTAGCATAAATGATATTGAATTAATTTCTTCCAAAGAGTTGTTTTCAACACAGTTAAAGCATGCGCTTAAACAAGCGATCCCTTAGGAATTTCTCTTATTATTGGTTTTCCAGTTATATTAATTAAGTTGATTTACATTTATTTTTATAGAAACAAGTTTTAACAGTTCGAGAATAACTTTATGCTTAGAATTATGTGTATGGAATAAAAAATTCTTCTTCGTGATTTCTTTTTGTAACATAATTACCCTTGAGCAACATATCTGAAATCCAATACAATCACCACATTGAACGCTTTAATTTCTAAACTTACTTAAATTCTTCAAGACATAATGTTGATAGGAGGAAAATAAAAATTTTAAGTACTGAAGTTCAAAGTATTGGTTAACTCGGCTAATTCAGGTTTTTTTAAAGAATTTATTAGAGCATTCCTTTTACTTTAGAAACGTTTTACTGATATGAAGGAATTAAATTTTTTCAAAGCATTTCTGATTTGTAGCAAACGTAAAATAAAAAAAAATTTATATATATCTGGGATCTGAAATATCAATCTAAATTGTAAACATATCTGATTTTTGATACGTTTTTTTTTTTTTTTTTTTTTAAGAATCCAGTTTGAAGACTGTTTTTAACGCTCATTGGGAATTGTCGTTTTTTACACTTTCAATCCTACTATTAGTTTCCCTTAGAAGTTTACTGAAATTCTTTTAGAAGCTTAAGTGACTTGAAAATATCGAGATATCGAAATAAATGAAGAATGGTTTTTAATGTCAGGGTCTTCTTTTTCCTGTGGGAATTACAATTCTCGTAAATACAATTTTATGATTTAATGTATATCAAAGATCAAATGTCTTAAACTTATATTTTCTTTTTTATTCTTGCAGCTATAACATCCATCAACTATTTTCTTAGTAGTTCTCATACTTTTTTAATTTTAAACTATTTACTATATGTCTAAAACATTGAAACATTGAAACTCAAAATTAAAATAATCATATATTACACAGCATATTTATTTTTTAAAATTTTATTTTTAATTTATTTTGCTTTACGATTATTGGTTTATATGTGAATAAATATTGTTTAATATATTCTTTCTGTGAGGTTTTTTTTTTGACCCATTTGCTTGCTTGCCGGGATTTCTTTTCAACTCAAAGATGCATTAAATATAATCCTCGTATTTTTAAACCACGTTCAAATGGAAAACACGATACTTTACCTGGTAACTAACTATTCCCGTCCATACCACACTAATATGAGAAATTTTAACTCGACACATTTGACTTGCATCAGACCCTCTATACGACAATCTTATTAATTAGGGCAGAGAAAAGTTTGTACATTTACATATCTTGAGGTGCATAATTCAATAATAAATATAATATTACTCAAAGTAATGAAATATTTACCTTTGTTCATGTGACTGATTTATTTAAGAAATTTTTCGTTGATATTATTACCTTATTAGTCATTAATCAAAACTAATATCTTACTTAATACTAATAATCATTCAGACATAGAAGATTCTAGACCATTTTTGGAATATTTGACTAATTTTAAGCAATTGACCAAATTTTAATGGTAATTTTAATTGGTAAATGAGATTTTTCCAAGTAAGCCACTCTGTGTTTCGTGGTGACCATATCCAAGGATATGGCTGAAGGAATATGACAGAGAAACTAAATACAATAACTAGGAAGAAGTTTCAGCCTGAAAAATATGTACAATTTCCTAGATGGAACAGGACGATAGCGATTTGAGAGTAATGAAGCCCTTCTGACATATTTGGACCAATTTAAATCGGGACTCATGAAGCCATTTGCTGACAGTGGACGTTCATGGAATAGAGCCTAGGAAGAGGTTAAATGGTGGGCACCTGTCCAGAGAAAGCACGCATTTGTACATACCAGCATGCTGAGACTTTATAACATGAAGAAATAATTAACTGCTAGAGGGTGAAAACGTGTCCCACCCCCGGGAATCAACGAGATCAAAATATCGACGTGATAGTGCAAGAAAATATAATTTTGTCCTTAGAAAGACAATTATGATACTGACTACGATAATAACAGGTCAATTGAAAAGTCCCCTGCCTGACACATAGATGGCGCTACTAGAATTAAATCCATATGTTTTTTAGTTAGCCCTAACCCTCAAAAGATGCGTGTATAAATTTGACAGCTGTCGGATTATTAGTTTGTGAATTATAGCATTTTGAGTGAAGCAACTTTTGTTATTGTGAAAAAAATGGATATAAAGGAATTTCGCGTGTTGATAAAATATTGCTTTTTGAAGGGAAAAAATACAGTCGAAGCAAAAACTTGGCTTGATGCCGAGTTTCCGGACACTGCTCCAGGAAAATCAACCATCAAGGATCGGTATGCTAAGTTTAGACGTGGTGAAATAAGCACCGAAGACGGTGAACGCCCAAAAGAGATTGTTACCGATGAAAACATTAAAAAAATCCACAAAATGATTTTGAATGACCGTAAATTGAAATTGAATGAAGTAACAGACACTCTAAAGATATCAACTGAACGTGTACATCATATCATTCACGAATATTTGGGTATGAGAGAAAGCTCTGTGCAAAGTGGGTGCCGCGCGAACTCACTTTTGACCAAAAACAACGACGAGTTGATGATTCGGAGCAGTGTTTGAAGATGATCAAGCGTAATAAACCCGAGTTTTTGCGTCGATATGTGACAAAGGATGAAACATGGCTCCAACATTTCACTCCGAAGTCCAATCGACAGTCATCCGAGTGGACTGCACTCGATGAACCTGCTCCAAAGCGTGAGAAAACGCAACAGTAGGCTGGCAAGGTTATGGCGTCTGTATTTTGGGATGCGCATGGAATAATTTTCATTGACTACCTTGAAAAAGGAAGGTTCATCAACAACGACTATTACATAGCGTTATTGGATTATTTGAAGGACGAAATCGCCGAAAAACGGCCGCATTTGAAAAAAAAAGAAAGTGCTGCTTCACCAAGACAATGCACTGTGTCACAAGTCAGTGAAAACGATGGCAAAAATCCATGAATTGGGCTTCGAATTGCTTCCTCATCCACCGTATTCTCCAGATCTGGCCCCCAGCGACTATTTCTGGTTTTCAGATCTCAAAAGAATGCTCGCTGGGAAGAAATTTTCGTCGAATGAAGAGGTGATCGCAGAAACTGAGGGCTATTCTTAAGCAAAGGACAAATCGTACTACAAAAATGATATCGGAAAGTTGGAGGGTCGCTATAATCAGTGTATCACCCTTGAAGGGAATTATGTTGAATAAAAGAAACTAATTTTGCCAAAAAAATTGTGTTTTACTATGGTAGGCCGGGGACTTTTCAATTGACCTGTTAGGTAATTATGGGTAACTAATGGGCAAGGTGCTGCTCATTTTACTTTCAAGAATATGTTCGTAGGCAATACATCAGTGTTAGATGAATAATATGGAAGTATAATTATTCTCGCTGAATCTAACACTATATACCAAACTAAGTAGAATGGCCATCAAGCCGATTTCTCAAGAATATTACCTCATAATTTTACTTCGACGCAAAAAGTTAGTCTTCATAGAACACTCCGCATAGAAATTTTCGAGAGTTTTTGAATAATCTAGAATATCAAAAGATTTGAAAGGAAAGGTTAAACATCTCATAAATACTGATAACCTTGAAATCATAAGACAAAGAGTCTAGTTATAGATTGTCCTCAACTGAGAGCCGCATAATATAAAAAAATTTAAAAGTTGTTAGTTATGAGTAATGGCATAATTCAATCATCTCAGAGGGATACATTTTTCTCAACCATGAACCTCCGAACCGGTTATTGGTGAATCGAGGTAGCTGACACTGACCATGAAAATGACCTTTATCACCGGGAAAGGATTATAAGAGTTTAAAATTATGCCTTTTGCTCTATGTAATACCACCGCAACATTTGAAAGAATGATGGCCAATGTACTACATCATTTAAAATTGACAATATGATTCTGCTATCTAGACAACATCGTGGTGTTTTCCAAAACCTTTGGGGAGCATCTTAAAAGGTTAAGTATAGTTCTGATTTACATCCTGGAAGATGAGCTCATTCTCAGTTACAAAAAATGCTACTTTTACTCGAGAAATAAAACTTATGAGTAATATATATTTTTGAAGATTGTTTTCATTGAGAGAATATAGCCGTCAGATGATTTCGAACTACGAAGAGTTTACTTGGCAACAGACGCTTTTTGGGACTTCATTCTTATTACCGCCATTTCATTAAAGATTTTTGCTATCGGGATCGATGCCTGCAGGAGCTGAGTTGCTGAAAGGGGATTATAAATTTTCGTGGGATCGCGAACAAGTAACTGCCTTTCACAAGCTGTAGAAAGCATTGACTTCTGACCCTATTTTAGGACTATTCGATGACTATCCGCTCCCATCTCACTACATACAGATGCTAGGAGGTATGGAATTGACACAACTTTCATACAATTAGAAGTTGAACCGATGAAAATAACTGCATATGCCTCACGGATACTTTCAAAAGCATGAAGGAACAACTGAAAGGGAATATCTTGTTGTCGAACAACCAGGGAACATACTCCGGCCGTACCTTCTCGGGAAGCAATTTAATGTTTTGACAAACCATCCTTCTATGTACTTCTTAAATAAGGCTTGAAGACCCTTCGGAAAGATTAGCAAGAGGGGATTTGCTCCTTGAAGTAAAAATCATATCCATTGTGTACTAGAGTGATAGGAAACATAAAGACGTCGACAACCATTCTAGATATCCGTTGGAAGATTACATTGATTTCCCTGAAGAAATGAGGTCTTTTAACTCTTTTTCGGACCTAGAGATGAAACAGTGGAAGATTCAGAACTCGAAAAATATCTCTTCAACAAAGAAATTGGAACCAAAGAGAACAAGTTATGAATTAATTGATATAATATTTTGCAAAAAGTGTTTTGATCCATATGGAAATATGTGTTTTCCAATCATTTTGAGACACCTAAGCATAGGTATACTCCGATATTTTCATGACGCATCTACAGGATTTAGAATTTGTCAGAACGTATTTTTAGGCTATTTAGGATGTATGAATGACAGAATGTATGACAAAGTAAGGAAACGATACTATTGGACGGGTCTCTATCACATTTTCGAAATGTTACACACTACCGTGAATGCCACCGAAGAAAAGCGACTCCACTTCAGCTTTCCGGTCAGATAGTACCTAATCTTTCTGCAATCGCACCATTCCATAGGATCGAGATAGACTTGCTTGGACGATTTCTAAAGTCAATGAGGGATAATAAATGGATCATTGTCTGTACTGATTATTTAACTCACTATGCCATCACGAAGACATTACTTACTGCTAAAGCCCCGGAAGTAGCTAAGTTTCTACTTGAGGATATCATCTTATAACAAGGAGCTCCAAGAGTCATCATTACAGTCAGAGGATAATTGTTTCAATCAAAACTAGTTTGGGAAGTTAATCAACTCTTTAATGATACTCATGGAATGATTACTGTTTACCATCTCCAAACTAATGGGTTAACAGAGCGCTTTAATAAGACATTAACAGGCATGCTGTCTATGTATGTGGGGATCGAGTAGAAAGATTGAAATGAAGTATTGCCCTTAGTTACTTTTGATTATAACACCACAAATTAGGACAAATTCGGGTTCACATCATTTCATCTAATGCATTTGAGTAATATCGAGACGACACTGGATACTATGTTTTCGATTCACTCTGGAGAAACCGAGGGCGACTACACTACTAGATTACTATCAAGAGCCGAAACATCTTAACAGCTAGCTGTATGATAAGCCTCAGAAGAGCAAGAAAAAGACCGAAGGTGGTATGACTCCAAACATCGAATGGTATTCGTATTCTATAAACTTGGATATCTAATATGGATTTTCACACTAGTACAAAACGTAGATCTATCGGAGGCATTACTTAAAAGATACTTCAGTCCTTATCACGTCCTACGAAGACTACCCGACGTAACATATCAAGTTCTAAGCTTTGATCCTGGTTCTCGACTTCGACCCGGACAATAGATGAGGTGCATGTGTTTTGATTTAAGCCCTATGACCCTGATGGATCGATCAAGTTTCTAGATGATTCTATTGCTTCTGACGAGTTTATTCCAATAGGAGTAAACTCATCAAAAGAAAGCAACCATCGTATTGAGATGAAAGTAACCAACCGTCAAAGAAAATAACCATTGTATTGAGTCTATTCAGAACCTATGACACGCTTGCGGGTGAGAACCTTATCAATATTTTATGATTGATATTAATAGTTAAATTATCACACACCTTTTATTGTTTGGAACTGAATATCGAAGGTTCTTTTGAATTTTCATCATATTTCAAACCCAAAGTCGTTTTAAAACATTTAATCCACATATTGCAACCATATTTCTTAAATTAAAATTTGTATTCTTTGAGAAACAAGAACAGAAAAATCTCGCTTTTTGCTTCTTTAAAGTTCCTAATATCACTCATAATAAGGACGTTGTGATCTGATCATGTGCAATTTGTTTTAAAGTCAAAAGTAATCTATCAATCTGTGTTACAGTTTGATATTATTTAAAAATTTATGAGGTATATTGAAAATATAGAGCACTCACTGTGGTACACAATCAGAGACTGCTATGAAATACTTTCAAAGAGAAATTTATTTCATAGTTCTAGTTTGTTTTTGTCTTATTATAAAAGCTTATGTTTCTAAAGAAAGGTTTCAAGAGAAACAATTGATCAAATTTTATTTACAGTGGGATTTACAATGATATCGAATTTAATGATGTCTGTTGGTATTTTTTTGTTTATTTCTGTTGCAACAAATTCAAAGTTTGAGCAACATGTTTCGAAACAATGCATTTAAATAGCACGAAGTTGTATGATATTGCAATAATTTAAATAGCGAAAATAATATATTTTATGTTACTTCACCAAATTAATGTACTCTTTGATTATGCAAGGTTTTCCGAAAGGTTCAAATCTTCCCAGCATTTCCCCCGTTTTGATTGAAAAGATTTCCTTATTATACAATTTCACAAATTAAAATTCCTAGAAAGAAAAAAAAAATCTGCATATCTCTTTTGTTGAATTTCTCCCTTAAAGATAACAATGGAGCTTTCTATACACTATTTTAGTCAGTCCCAACGATTCAAAGGAGATATATTTGAACAATTTCATTGTTATGAAAGAGAAAGTGAAACAGGAATACCTTTGAAAGTTTGTTAATATTTGTAGCTCATTTTGTCACAGGAATTGATTT
>BMAW01126768.1:0-16263 GCA_019974015.1 Nephila pilipes | reverse complement strand
TTGATATTATGTTACTTTACAAAAGTCGATAGGAAAAATGTTTACATATATATATTATATATATTATATATATAATATATATATTTTATATATATATATATTATATATATAATATATATATTTTATATATATATATATATATATATATATATATATATATATACAATTAAAATAATGTTTCATTAATATAACAAACTGATGAAATACAAATAGCAAGAAGAAACGATTCAATTGAGGAACAAGTGGGACGAATGCATAAAATCAATGAGAAGAATGAAACTAAAAAGTCATAATTCAAACAAAATATTGAAAATTCTGAATTCGGCTTTTGCTGAATTGAATAAGCTGGTTAAACATGTTTTACAAGCCCAAAGTCCGAACAGAAAAGTGTTAGGAACTAATATGGAGGTTCCATAAATGAAAAAAAAAATGAAGATGGAAAATCCTCACATTGCAATAGAAGAAATCATATAAAAGATGTATATAGACAAAGATGTAATCCCTCTGTAATCAATAGAAACACAGAAGGAAAAATCCAAAAATTAATCAGCCTGATTAAAAAGGTTAAAAAGAACTGTTACGAGACAGCATGCATAGCTATAGCAACACACGAAGCTAATGCTGTAAAAATAAGACTTTCTGGAGCAATTTAATACTAGAAATGCATTAGTTCTTCTATTTGAGAGAAATAGTAATAATTAATAAGAATTTTAAGGTGTTTAAAATATAAATAAAATGAAAAATAAAAATAAAATAAGAAGAATAAGAAAAAGAAACTTAACTTAAAAAGAGAAAGAGCAAAATTTAATAAACAAAATTTAAAAACAAACGTAAAAAATAATAAGGATTATGGTTATTATATTTTAAGTTAATTTTTATAAAGTTTAAAGGATATTATACTTGTAAAGAACCTTTTTAAAACTATCTAAGTTAGTGTAAATATCCTGTATTTTAGTTACAGATGTAATATTACGAAAGTTTTGAATATAAATTATTTAAATTCTTGAAACTATTTAGACTTAGTAAACTTCCTAATAAAAGAACTTTGTGAATTCTATAGCAGGAAAGGTCATTTTCATCACACAAAATAAACTGTTTGCCAAAAAATTCTTACCAGAAAGAGATAAAGTAAGTATATGTTAATCAAGAGAATATTTCCTCTGTGTTAGATATGCAAGTGATTAAACTGTCATGTCAGCGCCAATAATGACAGCAAACACGTGATTTATGGCGATACAAAAAATTCCTCAAAAGATTCTCTTAAAGCCCATAATTTTCACAATAACTAATGTATTTGAGTTTAATTTTACGTTCAGAAACTTAGAATATCCTTAAACAATAAAGGTAACCGTTTGAGTAGATGAAAGCTTTTGAGAAGAAATCACGTTGTGGGATAGCATGAAGGGGAATACTCATTCCAACGCATTGCGTATTGTATCAGCCTTATAAATGTCATGCTGTTGGTGGAATTGTGTACAGGGAGTGTAAATTCAGGGAAAGCTACACAGACTATCGAACTCGGAAGATGGGAAAATTGTCAGACAAGCAAGAAACACACCAACTACCATTTGTTACGTGAACGATGAGCCACATAATATTCATTATGCGAACAATGCTTCTTTGTTTCACCTTGTAAGTGCCAATGCCAAGGAGCAAAAGGGGTGCATATTTTTAGTTTCTTTGCATGGAGACAAGGACAATGCAATTTAGCATGAAAGAGAAGCAAGTCATCCTTGTTGATGATTCTTGCATTTTTCTTGGTAAGGGTTCAAACTGCACCCGTGTAAGCAATGCAACATCCTGTTGACAGTTGTAATTGTTTCATAATTTGGCTAATAAATTTTGTATACCCATACTCAATTTAGTATCTAATAATTTCTTATTCTTGATTAATAATAACTCGAATACAAATATCATTTATATATATATATACATACATATATATATATACATATATATATATATATATACATAAATATATATACATATATATATATACATATATATATATACACACATATATATATATATATACATATATATATATATGATTTAACTATAATATAATAATTTCTATTAAGGATAACTTAAATTCCCAATTTTTCCTTTATCCTATTCTACAATTCAAAAGTAAAGAATTCATTATTATTTTTTATTTCTTGATTCAATTCCAAATTATTCTTTTATTTATTAGATCACGTGCTAGCAAAATTTGTTTAATCCGCTTAAAAAGGTGGTAAGAAAATAGGAAATAATTCCTACTAGTCTATAGGAAATAATTCCTACCAGACTTTTTGTAAGTAGAGGAAGTCCGTAGGAATCCCTACATCCAAAAGTTGGGATATCATAGTACTGACAAAATGTCTCTAGAAAATCCATACTGTAAAACTGAATACACGGTGAAACAGTACGCTCTTCTGTTTCACTATATATATATATATATATATATATATATATATATATATATATGTATGTATGTATTAAAAATAATAATTCAAACATATATATATATATATATATATAATTTAAATAAATTAAATGAAATTAGTATAGAAAGCTAATTAATTATTTTACATGTTAAAGAAAAATTAAAGTAAGAAAGGAAACATTTTAATTACTTTTTTTAACTTTAAATACAACAAATAAGATAAACAGTATTACTTTGAAAAACAAAACAATTAAGTAAGAAACAAATTTATCTGCAATAAAATTTAAGCGTGTTAATGATATCCATAATATAAATCTATACACATAAAATAATACATACCATAGCATGAAATATTAAAGACAATTAGAAAGGAAACCATAAAGAAATGAAATCTAACATTTTTAAATTTTGAATATTGAGTAAGACATATTTATGTGGGTTAAGGATATTTTATTGCTAATAAACTATATATAAATGATAAAATGTTTTGCATCGAAATATCAAAGAAAAACGTATAAAAATTGCATCAAATTGGAAAGCGAAACGAATTTAGTAAAATGCATATGTAATGAAAGAGATAAATACAATATATATCAATAAATGTCTCATGTATGTTTTTATTATAATTTTAATCTGCTATTTTGATTTTCGAAAAGGACAACCTATAAAAGAAAACAACAGATTATAAAAATAATAAAACTTGTTTCATGCGCAATACAGAACAAGAAAATTAACATAAAACTTCCATCCAAATGAAACGGAACGTATAACTGAAGTGTAGAGGAATAACCACAATCACAGATATAGATTACGATAGAAAAGTAAACTTTTTGTTAATAAAAATTAAAACGAAACAATCAAATCGCAAATAGGGGAAGGGAATTCTTAACTGTTATAAAAATAGAAAATTTGCAAAGTTGTAAAATTATTATGTCTTAAGCTATTAAAAAAATTTCAAGGACTAATATGCTGGCAGTTCAAATTTTTTAAAACAATATTAAAGTTAACGTAAGTATATTGTATTTTAATCATAAATCTAAAATTACAAAAAATACGGTTTTAAATTACGTCCTTAAGCATACCCACACTTGATTAACTCTGTCATAATAGAACTTTATCGATCTTAAAGCAACATATATCTCTCTTATCCTTCATATTACTATAAATTTTATTACTTTCCAGTTTCTAAAAAAACCCTTAAAATTTCAATCATTTTCTATGAACATTAATTTGCTGGAAATTGAATTACTCTGGAAAAAAAAAGATAAAAAAGGTTTAGCACCTTATTATTACTATTTTGAAAGAGTACAACATCATCGATGTACCTAAAAACTATTTAAAACTATTATAATAAATAAACTATTATCGTATAAATGTAAGTAAATATTGGCTTAATAATTGTTTTCAGGCCTACCTTGTAGTATAATGCAATTTATTCACATATTATATTTTTAAAAATAAATATAATTTTCTTTTAACACCAACAATGTATTTAAATTTTCATACGTGCATTAACCTTAATAATATTAGATCTCGTATAAATCTTTTTTAGAATTTTAATAAGAACATCTATATCTATAGAAGGAAAAAGAAATTCAAAATCTGTTTACTTTTAATATGTGTGATTATATCAGTACTTATTTAATAACAGGAGTACTATTCATTATATCTATAATATTTTGTAAGTTTCAGCTGCAAGTATTTGAATTATTAGCTACTTGTTTAAATTTAAAATGAGTTTTATGAAATTTTTGTGTTAAAATATGTGCAAAAGTTTACATTATTAAAAATAACATGGATTTCTTTTTAATATCAAAAAAATTTGTTGATAATTTCTTTTTGATTTTCGGCCACTACGCTATAGAAGTTATTATTTTCAAGATGCTTGTTGTTTAAATTAAAGTAGAATTTTTTGCAAATAATGGTATAAATATAATTACTTTGTATATATAATTCATAGCAAATCTATCCTGTAGATTAATAACAGCTTCTTTGAAAGTTATTTGAAAGATTTAAATATTTAAAAAATATTTAATTAATCTTCAAAAGCTTAAAATAATTGAAAAAAAAAACAATTATTAATCCTCTAAATATCTTCAATATTGTAAGTATCTACGTTTTAAAACTGAATTTAAATAATATCATTATTAACATAATCTTTAAACTCTTAAAAAGCTTCTAAAATAAACCCATAATTAATTGTGAATTTGTAATAAAATTATTAGTATATTAGCTAATTTGTTACTTAACACAAAATTTATTTTTCGAAATGTTAAATTTGAAATTAGTACCAAAATTCAAAATATCTCTGTAAAAATTAGCTGCAACTATACTTTAATTTTCTGTAACATGTTCAGTTTTTTTTTTTTTTTTGATACATTCTTTGTAAACATTACACATTCACATATTACTAATTTTCAAGTCTAAGTTATTATTATAATTACAAAGAATGCGACCTATTGTCTATTATACTTAGAACAGTTTTAATATTAAAGTTTTGAGGTAGAATAAATTTCTTACAATTACGTGAAGATTAATAAAATTAATATTATTAAAGAATTCATATGTGTGAGTCGCCTAACTCCAGATATGTCGGATGCCAGGAGATCATCCATTGGTGCTTTCAAGAAACCGCAACATATTATTCATATTTATATAAAAAAACTAAATTAAATTTAACAGAAGGTATATCCACTGACGACTTGATCAGATCACTGAAAGAAGTGTTATTTCGTGTCAGTAGTTGATGATGAAGTTTAGAATGATGTTACATATATAGTTGTTGAAAACGAATTAATTTACTTTTATGCATTTGATTGTTCATACTTGACTTATTCATTTATCTACAACTACCAGCTCACAATTTCGGTGGTTAGCGAGCAAAAATCGTAAGACATCAGAGATTAATTCGTAAATTTAATAGTACAACATTCTATTTTTTGAGGCTCTAACTTATAATCTTTCAAATTGTATTTATGGAATAAATAGTTTTTTATATCCATAATTAAAGGAATACATGTACTCTTTAGTCTTTTATCATGTAATAAATAGTCTGTATGTCAATATTTTCTTCTTTTTCGAATACAGAATGAATTTAATATTTTTAATATCAAATTCGTTCTCAAAGTTTTCTTTCAACGCGAAAACTTTCTGTTTACTATCATACTATTCATAATTTTACTTTTACCATTTCTATCCTATCATTTCCCTTACAAACTTTTTTATTTTAACTGGATATTTTTACTAGAGTTATCTTATGACTCTAGTAAAAATATCCAGTTAATATCTTAGTAAAAATCTTTATGACTATTTTGTTTAATATTTAATAATATATTTTTATTAAAATGCATAATAACTAAATAATAGTGTATAATGTACGAGAGTATTCAATAAAAGAATTGCTTCCATGAACTAATTTTAATAATAGAAACAATTCTGATTATACTAATTTCAACACTTTCAACACCATATAAATGAAAGAGCCTAATTTCAGTTTTATTATTAGCTTGAGAATTATAAAATGCTATGTGTCAAATTAATGTTGATTAATTCTTATATTAATATTATTCGAAGTTTGCTTAGTGTGTTCATAATTGAAAATTTTGTAATTTATAAGGTAAATAAAACTATAAATCTTAAAAATATGTAATTAGAGTTTTTAATTTGATTTTTATTGAACACTTTACATATTTTGGATCAAGAACTATGATGCACATTAGAAAATGTGTTATTATTATTCCATATATTTTGTTGTTAGAATTGGGAAGGTTATATATTCTTAATAATTCCTAAAATCACTATATTTACTTCACTTATGAACTTGATAAGTATAATCTATATAGAAATCCATATTGTGTTTCAGTTCCAGACAGTTTAAAAATGTCAGCATTTTCTAAAAAGCGCTTTGTGCATATTTCGTCTAGCATACTATTTTCTCTGGAAACATAAATTGATACTTTCGAACAGACAGCATATTGAAACTTTTATGTATTTTCTCTTACTTTTTTCTAGAAACATATTTTTCTCTCTCCGAATTTTTAATATTAGTATCTGAATTGGAAATTATTTATGATAGAAATTCTTTTTGACTTTTTTCCATAAGTTTGAAATATTTTCATAAGAAAAATTTCTTTTTGACAAATGTTTCAATAATCAATAAATGTTGAATTATAAATCTGACATTTGAAAAGTAATATTCATAAGTAATTGAAAAGACATTTTTTTTATATTATGGCAATAAGAATTTTTTCCTTCTTAATCTAGAAAACATGTTAAATATTAGACATCAATAATGAAACAAAAATTGAATAACTGAACTTGAAAAATTATTTTAGTAACTAAATTGCAAAAAATGTATTATTTTTTTTATGAATATAGTTTCTTTATTAAATCTCGTGCTAGGTTATGTCATACGAAAGTTTAAAATTAGAAGATAATTTTTATTTCGGAAATTATTTCACCACCATAGATGAAAACAGTTACTGTCAACTAACTTCCATAAGTAAAATAACATGTCATTCCTTTTTAAAATATTAAAAATTTCAATATCTTACATTTTTCTAATAAAATAATTGCTGATGTTATTGTTATTCATGAAAAAAATGTTTAAAAATCCTCAATTATTCTTCCTTTTAAAGTAAAGAGTGCTAATTAAAAAATAACCTTTTTCATAATATAGAAATAAAATTTTTAAAATATTTTGAAAATGGAAAGTCATTTCTGATTTGGAGAAAAAAATGAATATAAAAATATTAGCATACCATTTAATTTTTTTCACAAATTTGCATTTTATTTTCCTCAGGAAATGGTTTTGAATAGTTGCAACTCTTCTTGATTGATCTTAAAATAATCATGTTTTAAACTATAAAAAAACTAAACTAAAATTCAGATTAAGTTTAAGAATTTTTGAATGCATGATATAAAATATAATTACTGTACGTAATATGGATATGTAGTACTGTATTTTTCCTATCCAATTCTAATTTTATTAATTATCTGTGTATTAAAAACTAATTTCTACAAAATTACGTTTTCAATTATATGATAGTTTTATATATTTCTACAGCGAAACAGTAATATTAAAAACAATTTCTTATTTTCAAAGAGGATATATACGTAACTATTTTATTTCTCAATTTTACTTTTATGCCAAATTAGGTATTGGCGTATTATAAATGCCAAAATAAATATTTTTATAAACTGGTTTTAAATGTATTTTAAATTTATAATAGCCTGAAGCCCATTTTAAAAATAAATAGTATAATCAATATAATATGTCGTTACTGCTGATAATTACTTTATTAATGAAAGATATAGTATCTTTTAATTCACAGGAAACCACAATATATGTTATCACAATATCTGAAAAAAAATTCTACTACTTTATTAGTGGAGAAATCAAAAAATAATTTTTAATTATTATATTGAGTCCAACCTTATTTCAATGTAAAACCAACACAGTTAACTAAAATAAAAAAGCAGTATAGTTCTATATATTATTTTGAATTTTTTTTTTTATTTTGTTACATTTGAAGAGAATCTTATGGAAGTCATACTATAAAACTTATGGCAGTAATTTCAATAATGTGTTATATTGTATTTAAAGTTTTACTTGAAGATATAAAATTTTACATAGAAATTTCACTTTGTGCAGTTAGATTTAATGGTTACATTTTCATCCGCTATAGCTAGATCTTAATTTCACGTAATAGAAAAAATTGTTTTATTATATTATGTTAAAGCAAGATAAATATTGAAAAATTTATATCATTTAAAATTGGTAAAATATGTAAATTTAATTCATTTAAAATAGTTTATATTTGTAACTTTTTGAAAGATAACGAGCTTATGTAATTGAAATAATATTATAAAAATTTATTATTTTTTCCTGTGTCAAATGTAAAATAATTATAAAATCATTAGCAGAATTTAATCGACATAATTATTATAAAGTATTTAATGGGCTCGTTTATGGATATTATTTTTAGCACTATAAAATGTTTTAATATTTCATTTCTTTTACTGAACTAACTTAAATTCAAATTTTATTAACAAGAAAACGAAACACACACATTCACAAAAAAAAAAAAAAAAAAACTACCCATCTACTGTTAATGTTAAATTTCTGTGGATAGTTTTACTACACATAATTTCTTTTCTGTTTATTTGCTAAATTGAAAATAAATTTTTTTCGAGTTTAACGGGAAATTTTTTTAAATCCATTTTTTTACATTGAACTTGATTTATTCATTCAATAACTTTGTGTTTAAATGACTTACATTTCACATCCAAATTTCTGGACAACAGTTTTAAAAATAGCAATCCTTTTAAATTTATATACAAATCGCATTTGAACATGTAAGATTAACGATACCGGGCAAATTATCTCAAATTATTTTTGAGGTAGGTTATTTCATTTTAGGAATTAGGTATCAGAATTATTATACGAATTTAGAGCATCGCTTGAATTTAGTAACTATTTATATATAAATATTTTATTTACATGTTAGCGAATTCTATTAATCCGTTAATTCTTATATTCTGTACGAAAACACTTTTAAAGGAGGTTTAATATATTGATTAATGCAATTATTTAAAACGTTTGGAACAGATAATCGTACAAAAACTTCTTAAAATTAGAAATAACTCAAATCTGAGGAATATCTTCTATTCAGTTGTTATACCATCATAGATGTTTCGTTTTCCATTCACATAGAAAGACGTCAGGGCAAGATGTTTTCTCCAGGGTAATCAGAAAAAGGCAACATTAATCTGCTTCATCAAACAACGAAAACGGCAGAATAACTTCGTAGTCATGGTAACTACAGATATAATACTAACGTTCAACCATGTGTTTGAATTGCTTCAGACAAAAATAATTCCGATGCAATACATTTAACTTAAATGCATTCTAGAATCATTTTTGTATTTCACATTGAAATCTTTATCAACTTTGAAAGCTGTATGGGATTTCATTTCTTTAAAAAAGATGACATAAGAAAATACCCAGGGGAAAAAAACAGTAATTCAAATTTTTATTTAGTATCTGGCTGATATTGGAAATTGATTTTTATTGAGTTTTTGGTATTGTAGGTTTGGTGACTTAATATAAAATTACTTTGCTTTGTGTGTGTATGTATTAATAAATTTGCTACTTGGGTGTTAATATGTTAAAATCGTTTTTGATATAAATACTATTTTAATATAATATTCAAAATGTATTTCGAAATAAATTCAGAAAATTTCAAATAGCTTAGAATATCAGAAAAATACCAGATGCGCGAGAGAAATAAGAAATATAAGCACTTAGTTTAATGATACAAATTTTTTATAGTTATATTTAATATTTAAAGGCGTGCGATTTCATTTTTTGGGGGGTTTCGAAGGTTCATGCATAGATGTAGCAAATTCATTCAAGATGTACTAAGAACAAAAAAAAAAAGCTTTCAGGTGTATTTACATATATCCTTCAGATGAATTAAGGGGCTACATCTACCTTCAGATCATCTACACACATCCTTCACATTAAATGCAAGTTCAGATTAAGAATAAAAATTAATTTCAGCTTAGGGTAAAAAAAAAAAACAAGTAAATCATGTAAGAAAACTTGGTAGAAGTGTAGAAGTAAACAATGTTGTAAGTCGAAGTGTAAAATTTACTAATAAGAAGAAATATACCTAACAACATAAATATATTTGCTATAATCCTCTTAAAGAAGTAATGTAATAAAAATAAAAGCTATAACATCCTAATTTCTTATGCAGAAAAAATATATTTTTCAAATTAACTAGAAGTTTTGATATATTCTTATTTCGTACTTGAAAATAAATCTTTGAAATAATTTTTTGTGCTTGAAAAATCTCAGATTTTCAATTCTGACTACAAAAAAAGACTCCAAAAATAAAAATCAAAAAGTTTATAGTGAACTTTGCTTTATATATATATATATATATATAGTTTTAAGTTCTTTCAGTTTCACATTTTTTTTCTTATTATAATCTGCTTCGATTATTTCTTGAATAAAATATCAGTATTATGACTGAAACAAATGCCATACACCTAAAAACGTATTCTAAATTTTTATAGTCTTTAAGACTTTTAGGACTTCTATAATGCATCTACTGCTAAGCAAATCTAAAAAGTAATCAGAATATAAAATAAAATCAAAATCAAATAGGAAATATTTTAACATTCGGTAAATATATAAGAAACAGCTATTTTACGATTTCAATTCGAAGAATTAAAAAAAATTCATTTATTATACATACATATATATATATATTATATCAATTTATATTAGGGCCTTTTGAAATGATAATTGTTATATTATTCTGCGTATGGTTTCACAGTAATATTTAAATTTTTATGCGTTGTCTGATTTTATTTTAGGCTTACTTCTCAAATGCCGCTCAAAGAAAATGGTAAGAAACAAAGACAATTTGTTGACAATCAAAATGTAACAAGAATATATTACTGATAAAATGCGAAACTCAGTTCATCGTATAAAAGAAATTTTTAGCATTTTTAAATTTATTGTGTTTAATGCTATGTACACAGTGTAACATATTCAATTTTTAAAAACAAACGATTTAATCTTAATGTGATACTTTTTTAAAATATTACCTATTCAACTTTTAAAGGCAAACGATTTAAACTTAAAGTGATACTTTTTTCAATATTCTTTATTATATTTTTTTGGCAACACCACATCATATTTTTGTTTTTCAGAAAATTTACCAGCAACGGATATAAAAAAATGGAATTGAGTTTGGTTCCAAGAGGTAAAGACGAACATTGAAAAAGTGGTGCTTGTGAAAATTGTATACATGATTTATGTTTGAAAAGATGTGAGCAATTAAATGTGATGTCCTGAAAACAAATCATCTTTATTAATAGTCTACAATACAGTACAACAGTAAAAACAATCAGTGCTGAACCGAAGTCTAATTCGGATGTCTGAGGATTTTTACTGAAAATGTTAAGAGGTAAACTATGAAAAAGTTTCAAATTAATCTAGTTCTAGAGCCGTAAAGTTAACTCTAGAAGCTGAAAATATATACAGGGAATTTGAAAATTGTTTAAATGTCAAAGATATTTTTTCAAATCCATAATTTAAGAAAGAGAACATAAAAACTAGCAGGCCTTAATAAAATAAACTAAAAATCTAGAATGACATTTGGAAATTTTTGATAATAACATCATTTGTGCGTATGAACATGGAATTTAAAAATAAATGAAACTTTTCCTAATTTTAATTTAACCACATTATTAATACATGGTCCCAAAAATCATGGGGTAAAAGGTTTAAAAATAGAATTATTCCAATATGAAGGCCCTCACACCTCTTTTTGAATTTACAGTTGAAAGACCTGAGATAGTCAATGTACATTTAATGGTCAGGTATGTTACCTGTTTTATCAGGAGGAAAGGTAGCTTTCACTTTATGCCAACCCTTTATCTCTCCAGAAAATGGATTTAAATAAAAGAATTCGTCACGATTTAGCACAGACACTCACACGAATTTCATAGACACTTACAGGATTTCATCACAAATGCAACACGCACTTTATACTCACGCACAAAATATGTAGTGTTATTCACCAATGCTTACGGCGTGAAAATTACTTATTAAATCTTCCAGGTATGTAAATCTGTTATGTAACTATCAACTTTAATTCTTTTCTTTTAATAAATTTAAGGAATTAACCAAATGATGATCTGCTCATTGTATAATTTGTTGTTCATTCCATTTGATTCTCAAATGTAATCGGAGTTGCCTCTCTTCCACTGTACGTTTTCTTTGGCTTCTTCAATCTCTAAATTTAGATTTGAGTAATTAGAGAAACCGAGTTCTATGTCACTATAACAAGGCTTCAGCTCACACTAAATGCGACATTGTACACTAAAAATTTATTGCCTATTCGAAAGAAGAAAAATGAAACTCAATATGTTTGATTTGCATGGTGAGTTTTGATTGCTGCATCCTATAACTTATAGGTAGATCAGTCGACAAATTTATCTGTATTGATATTCATAAACAAATTTAGGCAAATATAAATTTGTAATTTTAAGACATTTTGACTTGTATCAAGATAAATACCCGAATACTGATATTCATTACCGTGGTAAAATTCAGACCCCAGTTCGATGTTCAGACCTTAAGCTCCTTGAATATGTTTTGGAATATTTTCTACAATGAGCTAATGAGTAAAATTCTTTTAAATAATTTTGATTTAAGAATGCTTAATATATTAATATTTATCCATTTCTCTACATATGATCTCATAATTTTTAATGTTTCCCTAAATCTAATCATGATGTGAATAATTTGCATTTAAAAACAACTTTGGAAATTCAAACAAATGTGTAGTTTGAGATACAATCATCATATAATATTTAATGAACCATTCATATAATCAAATGACCTTTCTTTAAAAGAAATTTTATTCGTTATTTTCAATGAAATACTAGTTTCTTTTATTTATTTTTAAATAATAGATCTAATAATTCTAATAGTTCAGAGAAAAAAAATCCAGTGCTAATACACGAATCTTATACTCACACATTTTTACTGATTTCGTTGACTTCTTACATATATATTCTTTGTTTTGCTTTACTATCTTGCCTTTTTTTTCATTAAAATAAGGATAGTTTTCAAGTTTTTATTACATCACGTTTGCACTAACCAAGCAATAAAACTAAGACATTACTAAAGAGTGTAGGCAGTTCCAAAGTATTTAAAGGTAGAAATCTTAGAGTTTTACTTCTAAACTACAAAGTTAATGGGGAAAAATTTATTTTCCTTAGAAAATTCTTATAAGCCTAGAAAATTAAGATTTCGTTGTTGAGAGAAATTCCCACAAAATGCATTTAAAACACTCTGACTAATATCTTCCTTATAAATAAAAGTGTAATGCCTTTTTTGTATGAAGTCAGAATAATTTTTTAAGAGACTATATAAAAATTCTGAGAAATACGGGAATTATAAAAATATTCACCTATTCCTTTATTACATGCAATATTTTTTAAAAATTACATAAATGATGTTTTTAAGCAGTTATTTCTTTTGATTCATGCTCAATACATTTGCATGAAATACATGAACAATAATTTATTAAAATGTATGATGTTATTTAATTTATTTTAAGGGGACTTAGTACCTTTCGAAATCAAAAGTAGAACAATTTGACAAACTGTTTTCGATTCTTCATAAAACAACAATTTTTGCTCCTTTCAGTATGAAACTTTGCCAGTTTGTGTAATAAAGTTCATAGTTTAAAATATTGGGTCAAGTTTTGCTATAAAATTAATATACTTTCTTATACAACATGAAATATGAGTACAACAATTTGAAAAATAAATTAGCTTACCTTACGTTACCCACAAGATAACTTTTGAAAGAGTACAGTACAAAACCATAATTCTTATACCAAATTAAAGCTAAATAATGTCCTTATTCTGTAAACTTTGAATTTTAAATTTACCTTACATTAAAAAAATTGAAAAATTAAAAAAGTTATCAGGTTTGTATTTAGTAACTTTTTTTTCATGTATCGTATTATAAAATAAAATCTAATCATCCTATTAACAAAAGTGAGGTTCACAGAATAAAGATTTACAAGTACAACACTCATGTAAAATTTAAAAGCTCTGCATGAAATTTTTTTTTTAATCCTGTGGGAAAGTGTGAAAATAGCAAACTGAGAAAAAGAGGTTTGTTTACATTGCATTACATAGAACAAGCCACTTTAAACATTTACATATTTTGTTGCATAGGGCGTAATAATTGTCGGATTTTGACGCGGTTTGTTTTAAAATGCTCCAAACATTAGTACTATTTTTTAAAATCAAATTTGAAAAATCGAATTTTTGAAGGTGCAAAGGTACTAAGTTCCCTTAAATTTACACCGATTACTTTCTAAATGAATGCCTTAGGCTGACTGTATAGTAAAAATGTAGTTTTTTCCACAACGCTATAACACTTCAGACTCTAATTATGTTAATTTCTTTGAATAAACCTACATGTTTTGCATATTTTTAGGTACTTGCTGTTTATTATTATGTTGTATATAATATATATATATATATATATATATATATTCTTTTTATCATTTTAATTATTACATACTTTACACATTTTTAGGTACTTGCTGTTTAGTATTATGTTGTATATTTGTTTTATCATTTTATGGTTTGCAACCATTTAACTCTCCTTTTTTTAAATTTAGATTAAAGAATTTATCTCCTTAAGACATCATTTGGTTTTGGTGAAATATTCAGAGGCTTTGGGGAATATTGAATAAGAATAACTTTATCATTTAAAGGAATTGAATAATAAAAATTCAGTTACATATTTTCAGAAATTACCAACATATTTCATTAGAATTTTGGAACATAATAATGCAATTAAATAACTGTTGTATTATAATTCATTTGAAAAGTAAAGATTCATGTTTGAATGGCGAAGATTTCTTTTCATGAATAATTAAAATGATTTTAACACTTGAAAATTCTTTAAATTGTTTTGATTTCCCATTGTGATGTGAAATTCATAGATATAATGATAATACTGAATGTGTTGATATTCGTTTGATATTCAGACTTTTTCAATAATTAGAAAGAACTGAAAAGATACAGATTAATAAAGAATACCAAAGATATTTTTCTGTTCATTATTTTTAGAATTCTGCCATATTCTAGAAGTAATTTATATATTATTACTAGATTTTTAGGAATACATACAGTTTCAAACTGAGGATAAGTAAAATCGTACAGAAATATTTTTTTTTTAAAAAAAAGAAAATCAGAAAGCCAATTTTTTTTTTAAAAAAATTAGAATCAGAAGAAATTCTTTCAGCACTGTTTTTGTAATTTATGGTTTCAAAATAAGTGTTATTGCTTAGACTTGAGAAAGTAATTAGTTATTTAATGAAATGTAACATAATATTTATCAGTTTAAAGTTATTAGCAGAATAAATAACTAATATATTCATGGATTAAAAGTGGGAAATCCTTTCATTCTGTAAAAAAATTAAATTTTCCAGGAAAATACTTATATTTTTTGCTCTATCTGATTATGATTTAATATTGCTTATTAAGTTGTTTATTTTTATGTTCACTTACAAATTTGATTCCAAATGTAAGAAAATGTTACATTAATATTTAGGAAAAGTTCATTAAGGATTATTCTATTTTATCATGAGTCGAATAATGTTAAATAGAAAGGGAACTATATGAAAAAAAATTTATTTATAAGGTTATAAGTTTAATGCCAATATTTTGAACGTAACACCCTGCATCCTTTATTTTACACCACACGTTTTTGTTGACACAATTTTCTCAAAACATCTTGGTACGTGTTAACAATAATTAAAAGTAATAATTTGATACTGACTTACTGAGACAATTCTTAACAAACACAAAGAAATCGTTTGGGGAAAGGTAAAAAGTACACGCTAACCTATCAGAAAAAAAGAAAAAGTGACAAATATTCCATAAAGTGTAGAAGAAAAATCACCATGCCGTACACGCTTTCCACTTCGCAAGAGATTTTCTTTTCTTAGAATAGAACGTACACCTCGTAACAATTGTAAATGGGCAACTTGGGAACATTTATACTGACGCGGAAGTAATAAGAGACATTGCGAAGTTTGAAGTTGATAGACTAACAAGAAAAGGAAACTGCTGTAAATGCGTTGCCCAGCTTTGCGCTCTTTTCTGCGAACATTAGAAATAAAGGGAAAGAAAGTGCTTCGTTGGTTGTCACTGTACGAAAGCTATTCATAGAAGCTATCCGAAATAAGAACGTGTAGTAGTTCCCATGAGAGAATAACTAA
>BMAW01126765.1:188932-223916 GCA_019974015.1 Nephila pilipes | reverse complement strand
TTGTTGTACTTCGTTCGGTTACGTATTGCTCTCATTTCTAGTATTGACAGATTATGAAGCTATAGCATTAACCTCTCAATAGTAGATAGCATGTGTGCCACTTAGCACATAAGCGTGCCTATCAATCACTAAATATTTTGTAAAAATCATGTTTTTATAGATTTCCATGAGGATGAAAATATTTCGATATTGCATGCAAGGTTCAAACCTTCAGGTTTTCTGTTGTTACCCACACGCTTTTAATGTTAAGCAGAGGTAAAGTATTTTATCAAAGCTAGTTCTGATAAAATTACGCTGAAATTTATGAAGGTAAAAAAAAAAAAGAAAGAAAGAAAAGATAAAATCGGGAATATGTAGTAGAGCCTTGAAGCCACTACCCTCAAAGGAATTCACAGAAAAGGTACGTAGTAAACAATAATATTAAATACATAAATATACAATAATACTTAATAATTATGACAAATTATAAAAGTAATTGTTGATGACCTGAAAGAATGTACAAGGCGTGGCTGAAAAAAATAACCGGATTGATTGATCTACAGGTGAACAAGATCAAACGACATCATCAAGCATCTCAGGATCAAATTACACATAGCTTAGTCACGTGACATCTCATTTTTCGGTTCTAACCTTCAAATCAACTGCGAAACCCTTAATTAGGCCATGGTCTTCGTTCGTATAGGACCTTCTATCTGCATCCCGTCCGAAAATGTTTTTTAAAGTGATGTGAATTTTCATCTGAAACTCGGCAAATCTGCAACAAAAAATCATTCTTTGTTAAAAGAAGTACATAACGATGAATGTTTGGGACGAACTAAGGTTTTTGAATGGTTTAAACAGAGAGACAAGAGGAGACAGAAGATGATCCACGTCCAGGACGACATACCCCGTCAACAACAGATCAAAAGCATTGAAAAAAATCAGTGTTTTGATCCGAAAAGACCGTTGGTTTAGTGTCCACGCTGTTGCTGAAACCTTTGGAATCGACAAAGAATCTGTTGGGCTGATTTTGCACTAGCTGTGGAAAAATAATTTGTGGATATTTCATCAAAGCGGCACCCAGGCCAAACATGGTACTGCCTGTCTAAATGTTTCAGGGCAAGTATAAGATCCCTGTTTAAGAATTTACACTCCATTTCCTCAATCTTACTCCAGGCAACTCTTTTCTACTCCCTACGGTGAAATGAGCACTGAAAGGAAATAAGAATTTAGAATTCAAACTGTGAAAGAAAACCATGAACTTACTTTCAGAAAAATAATTTCCAGCGCTGCTTTGTCCAATGCAAAACTTGTATGAAACAGTGTAAAGGTCGATAAGGGGGATGTATTGAAGGGAATAATGTTAAAATTAGGAAGAATAAGAAATAAAGGTTTTTTGCCTGTGTTTTAGCCTCACCTTGTGTATTCTTTAAGTGGGCGCGATAGCCTAGTGGTCATATCGCCGACTCGCTGCCGGCGATTTTCGTCGAGATGTGTGTTCAGGTCTTGATGCCACTCTGGTCTTGATGCCACTAGGATGATGCACGTTAAATCTGTCGAAACTCAAAGTCCTCTCGTCTTAATAATGTGGAAGTTAGGAGAGGGAGGTTCCAGGTCAGGTATAATTCTCGTCACTTGACCGAGGTCAGTCGCAAATAGCTCATGTGTTGCTTCTACTGCGACGTTAAGAAATCAATTAATCAATGTATATTTTTTATCATGCTGTACACAGTGTAATTTTCAAATATTACAATTTACAAATAACATTTGTGAACCGAAAAGTATTTGAATGAAAAAAATACTTTTTTGAGAAAATTGAATGTAATTACACAAAACAAGGAGATATTGGGAAAAACGTACTCGACATAAAAATAGTCTAGATGACTGAAAATTTGACACATTTGAATAGTATTTATTGATAATCATAGTTTCCAGCTTAAAGTATTTTTTATCAATCTAAAAACGTTTTACGTAAACTTTTCGGTCTTTTTTGCTTCTTTCGTCCTCTTAAAAATAAAAAAAAACTTTCAAAGACAGCGAAAATTCCATTATGTCTAGTTCCCCCTAATAACAATTTAAATATATAAGAATGTTAAATTTAACATCTTTATACTTTCGAAAATATAATACCGGTTTAATGTTCTTATTCATGTTGCTAACTACAATTTTAGAAGAAAAACGGAATATCTTGCAGTTCATTAAAATTTTGCTTATATTAATTATAATTTTTTTTATACATTTTACTATCATTATGCAAGAAAATGTGTATTTATATTGTAATTATTACTGTTAATTATTTGTTTTTGTGTAGCTATTTGTGTAAAGTAATATTTTGATGTCAGATATTTTGTAGAAAAATATCCACACCCTTCGAAAAGCTAATCAGGTCGATTATCAATAAAAATATATCGTATACGGATTAAATAATTTATTCGTATATATTTTTTTTGTGAAAGAATTTCAAAATTATGTATCTGACATTAAAACTTTCCATAATTTTTTACAGTTTTTAGAATTAATTAGTTCAGTTGTAGGACTGGAATGAATAATTATGATTCAATTTATGTTTCACTTATGTGATTATTTTATTAAGATTATCTTAGAACAGATACGAAAGGTAGATTCCTTTTAAATATTTATTAAAGCTATTTCTTTATTATAAGAAATGCACAGCGATTTCTTGTGTTCGATTTTTTTCATATGAATTTCCAATTTGTATTTTGAAGGCAGCGAGATTAAATAAATTTCATTGAAATTTTTACCATTAGTGTTAAAATTGAATCAACTTCTACTATTATTGTCAATTTATGGTTTTCTTGTGCTTCCGCAGAGATCCAAACATTCCAGATGAAACAGAGTGGCCACCCTTCAAGTTTGGAGATAATGTGTATCTAGAATTAAACGACGAAGAGAAGGTCGTACGTTCGAGACCAGACAATTCCCGCTGCGAGTTTTGGAGAGACAGATTCCAAGCTGAAATTAATGATGATGTTTATTCCAACATTCGCACTGCTCTACTAACGAGTGGGTCTCATCAATCTAAGACAAACTGTTTCTTCAAAATAAATATAGTTTGGACTGTTTTTTCCTGTTCAATTATTGGTTTTATATGGAATTTGCAAAACATTCAGAGTTTTCTTTAATATTCTATTTGTTCACTGGCGACTTTTTCAGCTATTTGAATGCATGTTAATTCAGCTGTACCTCCCAAAAAAGGACGAGCGTCGGACCAGACAATTTGTCCCTTAAGTAGATATGTCCCTTAATTAGAGGTAAATACATATACTATTCAAAGGGAGCGAAACCAACAGAAATGTCTCTTAAATAGATGTGTACTAACCAAGAGGGACTATTGTATATATAACACATCAATCAATAACTCCCGAGACTAACCCAGAGATGGCGCTCGTAGTAAACCAGTAACCAGGTCTTTCTAGAGTACTAACCTTTGCTTGAAACGTGTCAAAATTTTAAGTCGATCGAACCAGAAACAGCTGAGTTATCGAGGTTGGAGCAAAGTCGTTTTGTAGTTTGTTTAAAAAATGGAAAAAACGAGTTTCGTGTTCTGATAAAACATTGTTTTTTAATGGGTAAAAACACCGTGCAAGCGAAACAATGGATTGAAAAATGTTACCCGGACTCTTGTCCATCAAAAGCAACGATTTGTCGGTGGTTTGCCGAGTTTAAACGTGGTCGTACCGACACAAATGACGCGGAACGCTCGGGTAGACCTGTGGAAGCCGTTACACCGGAAAATGTGAGTGAAGTCACAAAAATTATAATGAAAGATCGTAAAGTGAAGTTCCGTGAGATTGCTGAGATGACACCGATATCATATGGAAGTGTATTTACTGAAAAAGGTTTTTTGAAGTGAAGTGAAAAAGGTTTTTCCAAGTGGGTGCCGCGATTGCTTTCGATGGAACAAAAACAGCAACGAGTCGATGATTCAGAAAGCTGTTTATCGCTATTTACTCGCAACAAAAAAGATTTCTTGCAAATAAAAAAGGGGGGAGATTTGGGAAAGCGTTGGAACGATTGTATCGTTCGCGCAGGATTAACAAAAGGTGTTATGTTGATGAATAAAAAAAAATTTTGCAAAAAAAATGTTGTTTTCAATGTTAGTCTCGGGAGTTATTGATTGATGTGTTATTTGTCTGCATTTAAAGAAACCCTTCTCGTAAAAATCTTATCTCTTCTCTTCCAAGAAAAGGATATGGTCATATTTTTATGTAAAGAAAGCTGAAAATGGAATATATCTAAACAATTTAAAAGTATCTTTAAATGACATTGATTTTTTTACAATAACTTTGACAAATATTATCCACATAAAACATACCCAATTATTAAAATTAATTCAAAAGATAATTTTACTGCCTTCACAATATCATCTTCCTCGTATTAATCATTCGTTTGCGAATTTTCCTTGAAGATTCTAATTTATTTATTTTAGAAAACTGCACAATATTCTTTGGAAAATAAATAACTGAATTAACTGATAATAAGGCCTTTGTTGCGGAAACACGTTTTATGAATTTCTACTTGTTTCCTTTAATTAATTTCGATTATGAATATTTAATTTGTACAAAATTATCGATGTTTTGTTAAATGATTTCTCTTTATGCTCTATTGTTTTGAATCGAGCTCAACTCTAGTACCTGATCTATTTCCGAAATTATATTGCTCTATGTCGATGTTGTGAAGAATTTGCATGCATAATGACTTGGTTGACCGAGAGATGGAGCTGTTTCTTTCAAGGAAATGCAGTACTGAGCAAGCCAGAGGATAATGTAACCTGCCAGCTATTATGTAATGAATGGAGAGATCGGCATGATAAATTTTATGTACGTAATAGTATGTACGTATAGTACGTAATTTTCCTGATGTAATAGTATGTTTTGCGACTTAATGTGGTGTGTGTTTGTAAAATTTATGTGTTGTGCAAACAAAGGAAATAAACTGTGATACCGATTAGAAGGTTTTTCATTATTCCAAGTTACTATTAATAACGATACGTTATGACAATTTGCTAAAAACAAATGAAATATGATTAACGCATTCCATTCTTTCTTATTTATTTCGATAGTTTTTTTTCTTCTTAACCAATCCTGAATAGTGTACTGAATAAATGTCACTGAAAACAAAAATAAAGTTTAAAAAAACCTGTAAGGCACATGGAGTTCAGAATTATAAAAACGAAGTTAATGTAAAGTTTTTCCGAAGTATATAAGTGGCATTATTGAGTTGTAAACGGAAATATAACCTTTAAATGCTAGCTAATTATTAACGAACACTAAGAAACCAGAAAAAAGATACTTTTAAAAATTCTAGATATATTCTATGAAATTGTAATTATATTATTTTATAAGAATTAAAAGCATCTAAGTAATGAAAAATTCTAATTAATAAAAATAATTAATTAATTAAGTTTATAACAGCATAGAAAAAGCTTTAAAGTCCATTGTTTGTAGGCTCTTTTGCAAAAAAAATTACATTTTGCTGTTAGAATATTACATATTTCAATGCTGAAAGTTTCTTCTCTTTTTTATATATATATTTCTTCATTGTGAATCAGTTTCTAAACTTTTTTCTTTAATTTATTATAAAAAATACATTTTTCGTTTGCTTTTTATATTTAATTAGGAGATTGAAATGTAAAACGTTTCAGTCAGTAATGTTGTGTTAATTACAATATTATAAAAACTATAGAACGCCTGGATTTTCAGATCCGGGCGATGTAGTTTTATAAAATTATATCCTTGTACTCAAAACTAAGAAAACTAAGAAATTTTCACTTTTGACCATTATCTCCAAAAAAAAAAAAAAAAAAGAAGGGACGGATTTTGATGAAGTTAAGTATGTACGTAAGTCGTTATAAAACAAGAAATAAAAAAAAATTTAAATTCATTGAATACAATTATTCTGAATACATATCTTTTAATTACAACTAAGCTCTCCTCAATCTTATTTTGGCAGCGTAAATACAGTTTTAAAGAAGATACTAAAAATATATCACTCAATATAAAATTCAGGGGATAAAATTTTGCATTTAATGTGTGTGTGTTTACACATATTTTGAATCTGTGTAGGGGATTATTAAATTAATTGAATATTCTTGTTATTGATTAAAAACACAGCTTAAAAAGAAAAATAATGCAGTATAATAATAGTTAAAACAAGTTGTGTCTAGCTACTCTAGTCACATGTTTACTCTTATTAGTTTTATTAGTATTAGCAGAGCACTTACTGGACTTCGAGAACATTTTACAGTATAGTACACTGTATGTACACAGATGTAATATAGTGCAAAAGTGATATGTCCCTTCTAGATAACAAGAAACACTATACTTAATAAAAACCGATGGTTGTAAAAAACATTAGGTGAAAATGTGAGCAGTGTTTTATCGTGACATGGCGACAAGGTTAAGTTCAATAAACTCCCAAATCCACATAATACAATCCGAAATCGAACGGCTTGATCGGTGTCTGATTATAGAATGTACTGAACCATTGAATTCCATATTAAAGAGTGTTTACTGTAATTCGTAGGTTCCCAAAGTGGTCTATGTGGACCCTCAGGGATGGATTACGCCTTGCAAGAGGTCCATGTCAACCAAAGTAAGAATTGGTGGTGCATGAGATGTAATAAATAAGGATCACGAGACTAGATCCCATTTAAGCAAGTTATCACTAAAATTTAAGCCTTTTCTAAATACCGTAATTGACTTAACATACTTGTAGATTTTACCTGTGTATTAACATAATATATAATTATTAGTAATTTAAAAGTATTTTCTCCCTGTCAAGTGAATTTCACTTTTGTCTTATGGCAATTCCATTCATTTTAATGTCACTTGTTCGTTTTAGAACATTTTGGGTGAAACTTTACTCTCGGTTTAATTCTGTTTCAGAAGGCTGGAGTGTTAATATTACACTGCCTAGTTGGTTTTTGAATGAACATTATAGGAAGGGATCTATCTAAAACAGAAAAAAATGGCAAGTTTGGCAACCTCTTCTGTAATTGTTAAATATGAAAAATAAAGTGGAAACAAATATCGATTCGAAGATAAGAAAATAATCGAGCAGAAAACAAATTAAAATACTAATTGATTTCTCTGGAACAACTGCAATGGGAAATATCAGTATTTTTGTATTTTAATTATTTTTAATTTGGTGTTACAAAACTTATGAAAGATCTCATGTGTAGGTGATTAGTTTTTTTAAATATAAAAATAGTCGAACTAATAGTTTGATAAATGTTATACATAATTTCGTAAAGAAAAAATATTGGAATTATTAAAAATAAAATAATTTATAAAAATTTAGTCCATTTACAAACTGATTTTGCAGCCGAATCTAAGGCATACCACTGCGTTAGAGAACCATTGAACATATTTCATAGCATTTAGGCTTGATAAGCATGAATGTTAGAGTTTACAATGAAATGTTTTTACTTTGAATTCAAGGCTAAAACTTTTGTGTGTGAGATGTATAATTTAGTAGAAGCTACATTCTAAAACTAATTAAAATAACGAACATTAAATAATTTATTTAATTTATTGAGAGCGAGCGAAAATAAATAAAATCTCCACAGGAAAATGCTTTTTAAAATATTTTAATAATTTTGATTTTAATAATTAGATTTAAATAGTTAGTATATCTGTAGGATGGTGTAAGAAATAAAGGGAAGATATTAAACCGCATTCATACCAACCTAAGTCTCATAAAACTCACACTTCGAGATATAATGATTAATTTAAGAATGACTCATTCATATGTGATAAAAATTATTTTTGAATTTCGTTTATTTAAAATATGTTAATGATTTTGTGATTCATAATAAAGAATATTAAGGAATGACTGTGAATTTTTTTTATTACAGAGATAGAAATCCCTCTCTCGCCTATAGATCGGTTAACTGATTTAAGAATTTATCTTGGAATAAAATCAATAAAAACGAGATAAGATAAATATTTTCATTGACACATTAATGCACGATTATTAACACTAATGTTATTGAAAAGTAAATGCAAGATTCTTAATATTAATTGCTGTTACTTTAAATACTGTTGCTGAATTTTATGTATAATATATAGACATTCTTAAGAAGACGATTCTTAAAATAATTATTAATCTCGTTTATAAAAATAAAACTAGCTATAACTGTGTTCTTTAGATAGCCCTATATAAGCAAGTTTGAACCAGCAACTCAATTTGAATATGTCCCTTATTGCATGTATGTATACCTGCAGTACATTGGCCTCAGTACCTGAATAGTCATTGTTCCAAGATTGCGGGAGGCGTTGTTTTTATTAAGTCATAGGTTGGAGTCATGATGCCTCTAAATATCCGACGTGTAATGCGGTTGATGCACGTTAAGTCTGTTGAGGCTTCAAATCCTGCCAACGCGTGATGTGAGTGTTTGGAGAGAAAGTAAAAGCTGAGGAGTCAATCTTGCTACTTGACCAAATTTCAAAACTTACGAGGTCCGTTACCAGTAGCCTTCCTGTTACTTCTTACTGCGGCGTAAATAAACAATCACTTCATCTTACGCAATATTCTCACTAGACTTATTTTAACAAAATGGAGTAATCATGCATAAAAATATTTTTTTAAAAGAATAAGAATAGTGCAAGAGATATAAATCATAAGAATAAAGGAATGACAAAATGATATTACTCATATTTTATATAACTCTGATCTTATATTCCAATAGACCTCAAAATTTTTATTTGGAGAATCTAAATCATATTTACAAGACATTCCAAGACACATTCACAAGACAAGACGTTATTTTGACACCCGCGGGTCACACACAAATATCTTTTTTTAGAGGAACTCCTCCAATGTGCTACCATTGTGTTTGCCCTCTTAATGTGCTACAGATTTTGACAGAAAGCTTTGCTTTTAACTCTATTCGTTTCAAACTTTTTAAATCTTATACACTCTCTTTAATTGACATAGTTGGGGAAAATCCTCAACCAAATGTTTTTAAGTTTTTACATGACATTGGCTTTACTCTATATATATGAAATTTTAAATTCTGACTTTCTTTCAGTAAATTATTTGTGTTCTTTTGATATTAATCTATTTTATTTAATTGAAAATATTTTATCTTGTGTTTGGACTAATACGTTTCATGAGGACCTAGTGCCAAAAATTCTAAACCGCTAAACTACCTAAATCACATTTAAAAATAGTCATAAAATGCAATTGTATTAATTTTAAGACATCGATAATCTGAATACATTTCTTTAAGGAATGTCAAAGTATTTTATAAAACAATTTAAAGTTCGTATTATAAACAAATTGTTTTTGAAAAAGGAAATTACCCTGTTCAACAGAGACGAAACAACAAAAGTCTACTCAGCATAATTTATAATAATTTTAAGCATATTTAGTTCCCTGAATGTACAATGAATATCACTTTTAATCGCATATTGACTTTTCTGAATTACTATCGATTTGGTTTCTTATTTAGTTAAACAATTCTGAAAAATCTGATAGAATAATTTCTACAATTATTATGATCTTATGTTAATAGGTGACTTAACTTTCCTTATTATATGAGCAATAAAACGTTCTACTTTTAGCAATATTTATAAATATAAGATGACTTAACCATGCTAATAATTCTACGATTATATTAAATTTATAAAACATTTTCAAGAAAGTATTTATAACGGTAAAATCCAATTTCCTTTTGTTTATTCTTAATTTTGCGTTTTTCTGTAACCGATGTAATTTTATTAATATATTTAATGACAAAAAAAATCTATATATTTTGTTAGTAGAAGTTGGTATCAAGCGATGATTTTTTTCACAGTTATAAAAAGTTTCTTACATGACAGTGAAAAATAGATAAATTTTTTTTAAAAAAATGAGTCCAGCTAATTTGCTTCTAAATTATATAGTACAATGTAAGCTCGAGACAAACAGCTAAATTCTCTCTGTAAGGTATTATTGTTAAGTCTCCCACATAAAGAAGTCCTCGTTCAACAGAGCCGAAACAATAGAACTTACTAAAGGCAAGCACGGGCATCCCTCACATCCTAGAGATCTTTTTTCTTTCTCGAGGGGTTTAATGTTTTCGGTAAACACGGTTGACACGCCCCCCTGGATACCCAAGCAATTCTTCTCTATTTTTGACCCTCCTTATTGTCAACCAATTTTTATCTTTTTCTTGTTTTTTCAAAAGTCTAAATGACATTTAAAGCACGTTTTGGGCAGCAAAGTTCTATCTGGCTCTTGCGCCATCGCACTTCACTCCCATCATTCACAAAAAAGAGAATCATCTACAGAATCTCCATAATTTCCACCGAGAAAATTAACAAATAAATGCCAGTAAATTAATTTTCAAACTTCAAATAGTAATTAAGCAGCTTTTAATGAAAAAAAATCGGAAAATAATTTAGATATTTGCAAGAAAATTATAACTATGAATTTACCAAAAAAGTGGTTAAACGTTTTAACTTTGAAATAAAAATTGAACTGCACAGCAAAACACCATCTTTTAAACTTTTTAGAGTACTATTATAGTTCTTCAAAACACACAAATATTTTAAAGCACTGTGGTGATTCAAACTTTTAACAACAAAGAGAATCAAAGCAATTACGTAATAAAAATCAAATTAGAATTCAAGTTTTATAATTAAATCAAATGATAAGTTATTAAAATGTCAATCAATTATTAAAGTATCGATAATATTCTGTTAAGGTATTAAAATTAGGGAAACGATAAATAATAACTTTTAATACGTCTTAAAAGAAATGAAACTATTGTTGTCACAAATTAAAAATAAATGAAATAAAAATAACACAAATATATTCTCAATAATCATTATTATTTAAATGGTTTTTTTATTTAGAGCTTATACATAATCAAAATATGTTTAAATAATTTTGAATATAGAATATATGCTTTCTTTATTTCTATAATATGTTGCTACAAGTAATCCCATTTTTCACTAGAACTATTTATTTAACTTGTTATGTTCATATTATTACAAAAATTCTCGATCTTGTGTGGGTGTATAACGAGTAAAAAACAAAAACAGTCCAACACGGAGGATAATGGCAAATGAACTTTACTCAGAATTTTATACGGAAATATTCTAGACAGGACGAAACACAGGTTGCAATATTTTAACAGAATAACAGCCCAAATAGGAAACACAGTACCTGTATTGATTAGCAACACATATACAGGAACAAAATCAAACACTTTTAAGGACAGTCACAATTGTAACAGCAACGTTCAGCTCACCAACTTGCTAGTTCGCACTACGGACGAATATCCGTAGTAGAGTTCTACACTTCCAAGGCAGACTTCGACAGTTCCCGGTAAGTTCCCCTAAAGAAACAGGTTGCGTCTATAAATTTACTCGGCTTCTCTACTAACAACTCTTTCGCAGACCCGTTCAGGCAATGATGAACCGTTTTCAATCAATTTCCAGATCTATCTATCTCCGATCTGTCCCTTTTACAGCTACCCCGGCCAGATATGACGTTACAGGGAAAATTCAGGATAAATTCTTAACTCTCCTCCGAGTCCAGATTTTGACTAGATTCCAGTATTTTCTAGAAACATCCATTTCACTCCGTTTTCCGTCTTCTTACCAAGTCGCCAAATTCTTTGCCAAGGTTAAGGGGTTGTTAAACTTTTCTTGGCTGACGCATGGCATTTCTGTAATTGTTTCTTTTCTATCCAAAGAGAACTGTTGCAGGGAAGCGAAATCTCGTGTTCGTAATAATACTGTTACAAACGCGAGTTGACGCTTCCATGCAGCGTTTCTCTTGAAAGGGAAAAGAGTCAGTCAAGGGACTACAAACAATGACCCCTTAACTTTGGCAACCCTTTTGGCGGCTAGATACTTAATGACTTTTACAACAAATGGACTGTTCTCGAAGGCGCTGAAATCGAGTGGATACTTTCACTGAGAAGAAAATTACAGACTTTTCTTGAATTTTCTTATGTGTCGTCATTCCTGGGCGAAAGAGATACAAATTCGTGGAGAGCCTGAGAGAGGGGGAGTCAGTCTGTCTTTGGAATTCAGTCCGAAAATCGATTAGAAATGGTCGGTGTTAGATTTACCTAGGAACTGCTGAAAAGCGGCGGGTATTTAGAAGTAACTATCAGAGCCTGCCTTGGAAGTGCAGAATACTAATGCAGAGATTCGTTCGTGGTGTGAACAAGTTGTTGAACTGAACGTTGCTGATATAACTGTGACTGTTATTACAAGTACTGTTTTTGTTCCTGTATCTGAGTCACTAACTTGTAAAAGTACTGTATATCTGTTAGTGCTGCTATTGTCGAAGTTTTGCTGTCTGTGTGTCGTCCTGAAGATTTGAGAATAAAACGTCATTTGTCATTATTCTCCCACAGTTGGACTGATTTCACACCATTACTCCCATAAAAAAAATTAAGAAGTCTTTCCATTTCAAAGATTGTACTCGAATTTTAACCCACATCTTTATCATCCCATCGAGCTGAAATTTGGCATACACATAGAACTCCCATAACAATACAGTAGTATACTCAAGGACCATTTGCAATGACGGACTTTGGTGGACCAGCTGCTCGTGTCTCACACATTGTACTCGAATTTCAATGCGTTTCCTAACATCCGATTGAGTTGAAAATTTGTATACACGTATAACTTCGAGGACAATACTATAATCAGGGGGTTTATTGTCTTTGGTAAACACGGCTGACGCATACCCCGGGTAGCCTAGCAATCTTTATTAATTTTCTAATCTCTTGTCAACCAATTTGACCTTTTTTACTATTTTTTTTCTAGTGTCTAAATTACAGATACACATCATTTGGCTCAGAATAGCTAGATTTGATAATTGCTTTATATACCTTTACTTTCACTCAGTCGTTCACCTTTCTACCATAGAAGATGTTCTCAGTGTGGTATCAGACGCGAGGTTCAGCAATTTCTTCTTTAAAATTATTTTGTTCTTTTTTTAGTTGTGGTCATCATAACCATTTATTTTTTCCAGTACCGCCGATTGGCCTCCCATCTCTTGGAATATGCGTATTAACGGCTGAGAATCACTGCTGTAAATGTTTCTTTTTTTTCCTTACCTTAATAATAATTAAAAACATTTTTCAATATCTTTAATGTGTAGTTTCAATAATTTTGCTTTTATTCTGAATTTCAATGGCGCTTAACGTTATATTACTTTAGCAACTGGTTCTTAAAAAATTGGCCATTGACTTTTCTTTCGTTGTAAACTATTTTGAATTCGTAATCATAATGTTAATCCCATAAAGTTTCTATTTAAAATCTTAAATCTGGACTAATGTATTTATTAGAACGTAATAAAGTGTATTCGAAACAGTAAAAAAGGATAAATGTTTTTGTCTGAATGAATTGTTCTTCTGATGTTAACAAATATTTGAATATTTCTTAAATATCTGTACACACAATGACAAATCACTAAAAATAGACGTAAGAATACCTTCAAAATACCAAAGAAAAACGCAATGACACAGAAACCTTTCTGATTTCTAGATCTTTTGGATGCTCCTGGTTACATTTAAGCAAATATGATAGTCAAGATTTGAGAAGATTAGTAGTAGTAGTTCCAAAAGAGGGTGATTAACATTACGATCACGAATTTAAACTGATTGGTAGGGAAAAGCCTTAAGATTAAAGCCTCTTAAATTGCTCTTTTATGTTTTATAAACCCCAAGCACAGATTTTTATTAATTTATTCAAATTTTTCTGGAAGGATTCCCCCCTTTTTCTATAACTGTATTGTTGAATCAACAATTCATCATCATATTTGACTCAACAGCCCATGGTGGAACAAGGCCTTTTTATCAAGATTCCTCCAAGATAACCTGCCTTTTGTATAAGTCCTACCAGTTCTTCTTTCCAGTCACCTTAAAATCTGATGCAACAGAATCAAGCCACCATAGTTTTGGTCTTTCTTCCGACTAATACGAAGAACTTTGCAATAAAAATATTCTTTACTGAATTTTTTCGTCCCTTCTGATAATATGAGAAGCTTAGTTCATTCGTTTTTAATACATTTAATGATACCAGGTTCATTAAAAATCCTATAAATTTCAAAATTAAAACCGTCTTCGCGAAAGACAATTTTCATTGACACCATCGTGAAAATTTTTGAGAATCTTTCTCTCAAAAACTGCAATTTTGCATTTTCCATTTTTAGTTTAAGACCAAGTTTCCGATCCATACATTAGGACCGACCAATAAGAGTTTTATAAATAAGAAGCTTAATTTTTCTGTAGAGAAAACTAGACCTCAGTGGAGACTAAAGAACGTTTTGTTGGATCTCAAAGATAATGTCATTATTTGCGTTAATCAATAATTATTGAAATAAAACTATACGGTTGAAATTTGTGAAAATTGCAAGTATTTACTTTGATATTCTGTTACTTTCATGTAAGGTTTGGATAGATATTTATGCTGATAGTTTTATTTATGGGAATAGAATGTACATCAAAAATATTAAACTCAACTGTCAGAGTAAGAAAATAAATACGGTTTTAGGTTTGGCATAGACCACAGAAAAAAATGTTCTAAAATGTTTAGACGCAGTAACTGATTTTGAAAAAAAGGAAACGATTTAAAATAAACAATGATAATAATCGAGGTTATCACCCAAACTGATTAGCTTAATCGATTATTGAAAAACATAGCGCAATTTTTTTTCTAACTGTCAATGAGTGAAAGTGGCTCGAATTTCCTTAACTACGTTGATCATTTAAAATGATTTGCTTACCATTGTATTGACTAAATAAAGGTTCATTTCAAGGTCATTAGTTTGACATGCTTATTATTCATTAACTGTCCAGTATGCTTAGCGCTTCCGCGTTTGATGGGGATTAAGCAATTAAATTAGCACAACTACTGACATTTTATTTTTGAAAGAAATTACATTATGTTATTATATAAATATAATTAAATAACTTTAAATCCAGTAATTTTTAAATTATAAAATAAAATATAATTTATTCTTATTTCATTATTTTAATAAAATGTAAAAAAAATAATTTGACACCCACACAATTATATGTATAAACAAGGTGTGGCTATTAAACAACGAGACTGACGATGTAAAATATTTTATTTTGATTTCATACATATTTACTTCATACATATTACCTTCAAAATACATCCCTCCTCTATTCCTACAACGCTCCATGCGAATCTTCCATTGTTCAAAACAGTGATGGAAGTCTTATGTCAGCTCCTCCAGGACGCACTCATATTTCTTTTTTACAGCTTCAACGGAAACAGATAGAAGTCGAATGTCGCAAGATCCGGCGTATGAGGTGGATGGTCTAATACTGGAATGCTGTACTTGGCTAGAAACCTCTTGACAAACAATGCGGAATGATTTGTCCTTCCACAATTCGGGTCATTTTGTCCTTATTTTTTTCATAGAGTTCAGAAAAAAAGGGATTGTACTAATGTTGATTAACAGTTTGACCTTCAGGAACCCAGTGAAGGTACTCGTTCCCATGGATATTAAATCACTTTGAATGCCGTTGTAAATTAACCCAAACTTATTGGAAAGGATTGTAACTTCTAATGAATTATGGATTTTTACTTATGAACCTGAAACGAAACGCCAATGCATGTATCGGCCCATCTTCACTGAGAGCCATAAAAGCTCGAATGAGGAATTCAAAATTCAGAGCAGTGATGGTTATTTATTTCGATATTCTTGGGATTGTGAATTCTCACTCGGTTCCTGAAGGTCAAACTATTAATCAACTTTTCTCCTGAAAGAATGATGGGAAAACGACTCGAATTGCGGAAGGACAAGTCGTGGGTAGCCCCCAAGATATTGTCAAGAGGTTTCTAATCAAATACAGCATCCCAGTGTTAGACCACCCATCTTATTCGTCGGATCTTGCGCCATGCAACTTTTATCTGTTTCCTAAGGTGAAATCTGCATTAAAAGGAGTAAAATTTGAGTCCGTTGAAGCTGTGAAAGAGAAAGCGGTATGTATCTTGAAGGAGCTGAGAGAGGAATACTTCCAGCACTGTTTCGAAGATTCGCATGGAGTGTTGTAGAGATAGAAGGTTGTATATTGAAGGTGGTAATAAGTCAAAATAAAATATGTTTTACAGTGTCATCCTCATTATTTAATAGCCCTACCTTGTATATATAGTCTGTGTAAGCATTCGTAAAATAATGGTAGGTTTTAAATGATTAAAGCTTTGGAACAAACCAGTGCAGTGAGGTACACTACGTGTGAAATTGAAGAATACCTCTCCATGTTTTTAGCTGTTGAGTCGATTTTTGTGAATGATCTCTAAATTACCCTGATAACGCCAAGACGATATGTAGTATCTTTCCAAACATGGCAGAATGTATCCGGCGTAATATAGACGAAGCAACTTCAGTGTTCTTTCCTTTTAAATAGTCTAGATTTCAGAGTTAAAAGGAATACTTGTACTATTAGGCTTTACATGTCGCCTAAAAGTGATATCTTTGGGGGCAACATCTGAACACAGCAAGAGCGAGGCATTCACCACCTTTATTGGACGTCGCATGACTAAGGAAATATTTCATAAAGAAACTCCTGCATAATTGTGGCAAAATGTTGTAGAGCTCCGTCTTACAAAAAAAAACGGAATACTCTTTACTTGAGGTGCTGCTTACTCTTAAACATATTCACAGGACGATATTCGCCATCATTGTTTTTCCAGGAAAAAAAAAAGGGGGGGTGAGTTAATAACCGTGATCCCTTCTAATTTCGCAGAGCATATTCACTTTTTCAGTGACCCGCTGATGTTCTGTAGAATGTGAAGGTTGGATTTTGTGACATTTGTGTGATGGAAGTAAGTGAAAAGTTATTTTAAGAAACTCTAAATATAGATTGCAATTTACAATGCAGCTTACGCCCGGATTTCTTCGGGCTATGCAAGAAAGAAACTTGTTCTCACAGATTCAGTCATTTCATCATACACTGAAGTACGACGCGGCCGTGATCGTTTTAGCAAGCTGCCTGTTTCCTTGAATTATATGTTCCATAGGCAAATGGTATTTTCACGTGGGTGCTCTTCATTGTACTCGCAATAGTATTCAATCACAATGTGTACAGTGAAATATAATTAAATCATCACGTGACGAGTGTAAATGAAACCATCACGTGAAAAACAAGTAATCACTTAAAAGAAAGGATCACTAAAGCTGTTTCTCGTATATATTACGCTGTTTATCACCTGGTATATCTGAATGGTAACTAAGGGAATACACTACAAAGGCTACTAAAAAGGTAAGAAACTTGGAAAGTTCCTTTTTCGTTTGATCACTGTATATATATATATATATATATATATAAAGAGTGAGAGAGAGAGAGAGATTTAATATTATGATTTTTAGATTTTAGAGAGATTTTATAAATAAAGGAAAACCTTTAATTCATGAAAAAAAAAAGTAAATGTAAGAATTTCCTTTCAAACAATAAATAACCCAGTTGTCTCTGATGATATTATGAAAGGCCATAATATTTTTAGTTTTAAAATCTAATTTATGAACGTTTACATACCTGCAGTAATATAAATTGACAAATAATACTGTAAAAGAGAATAAAAGACACCCATATTCACAATCGACTAAACATTCCTGTCAGAGAAAAGGGAGCTTCGAGGATGGGAGGAGCAAAATAATTGTAAGAATCAAAGGTGGAAGAGCAATGGTAAATGAACTCTCTACTCCAGGTTGCCGACATTTATTCCGGATATTGAACTGATAAATAATAAGTGTAAAAAGCTTTATATGAGTACCACGTGAGTTTTATGTTATATAAAAAGTCTTTATTGAAATTCTGATTTATTATATTCGTTTTCAATGAGGGATTACTGTCATCTGTTTTGGAGAATTAAATTAAATGATAGTAATTTCAAGAGAAGCTTTATTATGCCAATCATAGGGTAATTCCTTTTTTGAATTTTGATTTTTTACATTCGAATGTAACTGACGGATACTGACATCTCTTGAGAAACCCTGAATTAAAGGACAGATATTGAATGAGAGGTTGTTATAGATATCACGTAGATTTACATGAATGTTCTAAATTTCTGTAACTTAAATTTTGATGTCACGTTAGTTTCAAATTCTTTCGCTTAATTAAAAGTTATAGAAGTTATAATTGAGCCAGGTCAAGTGTACCAAATGAACGTGATGCAATGTAAATAAATAAAACAGAAAAAAAACTTTCTAAGGTCACATTTTCCTTTTATTTCCTTCTTGTTTTTTATATGTAATTTCGTTTCAATGCATATAATTAGACAGGCTATTCTAATTTTATATTTTACTGTATTTATCCTCGTCACTTGTTTTATGAACATTATTTTCCTTATAAGTGGTATTTCTTTTTCTTTCAATGTTGATCAACTGTTTAGGAGAAGCTGATATTTAAAACTCTGTTTCAGTCCGTTTTATTTTTCACACTTATTCGATCTTTAATGAGGAAATAACTTCAAAATTTTGCTCATAGAAGTGGTTTCAAGTAAAAAGTGAACGAACTAGGAGGTAAGTGCCTGTTATTTTTCTAATTTATCTTTTTTATGGGATTAAATTTATTTATCGCACTGTAACAGTATAGTTAAGTTTAATTATTGGGTAGCAGTTTGAATGGTTTGGTTGATGGAATTTAGCTTTCATGTGTTTTGAGCTTTATTTTTCATTCACTGTTATTTTCCTAAAGTAATTTATCCATTATGTGAAACTTAATTAATGACCAGAAGTTTATGTATTTTCGAAAGCTTGTGTTATAACTTAAATTTTTTTTAAATTCTATTATGAAAAACATAATTATACTTGTTATCCATATATAACCTATTCTAGATTAAACAATTTTTCCAAGATAATTTTGAGAAACGCACACATGTTTACCTTACGTTAAAAATTTTTCAATTTTTCGGAATGAATTAAATTTAATGTATAGACCCCTTTTTAATGGAGATTTCTCCCTCACGTTCCAATGTACCGCGTTTGTCAAAGCGATTAAATACTTATACAGTATGAAAAACTAATATCATATAATATGTACCAGCATTTTTGATAACACTTGAAGAGCAAAAATCATGTGCATTTAATGATTGCTATTTATATCTTAATTATTATTCATTTAATTCTTTACACTCATTTAACATTCTTTACACATCTGTTTTCAGCATTTTAATAATTATTCAACAAATTTTTCAGTTTTAGATTCTTTTCTGATTTCATATCTCTTGTGTAACTTGCTCTAACTCTCGTTTCTCAATAAATTCAGAATACAATTTTTTTCCAAAATTCATATTTATATTAGCTATAAATTTAACAATATCGTCACTATCGTCAAATTTTATGACACTAGCTGGAAAGTGTCAGCATTCCAAGCCACAAAAAGAGACCTTTTGAGTAATTAAGTGCTCTAAAAATTTTTAAGTTTGTCATTAAGTTTTGCTTATTTTAGTGTGAATTTTTTACAATTTCTATTATAAAATATCAACTTTAAAATTTTTTTTATGATTTTTGCTCTCCAATCAATTGCCTATGTGGTGACCGGGTGTGAAAAAATTGTCTCTCACTGTAGCTCACGTATATTTTAAGAGGTGACTAAAAGGGGTACACAGAGAGTGTCTGGGATTATAGCCTGACCCCCTATCAGGAATGATATCATGGGATTTTATAGGCTTGCTTATTTTTAGGTAGGTATGGACATCGTGAGGCACCATAGGAATATTTTTCTTTCTCGTGTGGTTTATTGTCTTTGTTAAATACGGATGAAGAGCCCCCCGGGAATTCCTAGCGATCCTTCTTTATTTTTGACTTTTCTTGTCAACCAATTTTCTTCTTTTTTTCATTTTTTTCAAGTGTCTAGACCCCCCCATCTGTCTCTTGCGCCATTAAACTTCACTTTCACTCACTCTTCAATTAGTATATTGTTTTAAACAACAAAAGAAATATGTACATCAAAATAAAAAAAAAAGTCCCCTTTTACTTACCTTCGGTTCCCGCATTATAATTTTTTATCATACTCTCTAGAATCTCAACTCTTATATTAAATAGAAGTTAAATAAAATTCGCTTTTTATCCACCTACATATTAAAATGTGTCAACGTATTTAACGTATTCAAATTTTACAAAATAAATAGAATAAGTCTGCAAAAATTTGTAACTCTTCTGTTATGCCTTATTATATAATCTTACGTTTAAGTGTAATAATTATAAATTTAGAAAATCAAGTTAAAAGATTTTACTTTCATTATTTATTATCAAATACAATACACAGAGCCTAAAATGCTTCTACTGTATATGTAAGACCTAGTTCTGAAAAATGTCCATGCACAACTTTCTTTCATTCTGGCAGTCTTACGGTAAATAAAATATTTTCTCAATATCTTTTTTGACCGATCCCTATTCAATTAATTAATTTTCTATTCCGTTATTGCATTGCCAGTTGCTTTAATTCTTATATAATCTATTAAATAATTTAAAAAATTATTTTGTAAAAAGGAAACGTTAATTCTTTCAGAGTGTAAATCTGTTCCTTGCAAAACATTGGATGGAACAATTTCTTTTCTTTCCTTTTCTCACCAGTGTTCTTTCTCTTATTTAATTCAACTTATAAAAATAAGCATCAAGGTAACATTTTATAAAATAAAATTTAATCGAATACTTAAAAAGGCTGAAAATGCTTTATAATTATATTTATAAAATGCAGGAAATTTAAAATTTATCGTCATTTTCTTAAAGGTCGTTTTAAATGACACCCCATGCTCATAATGACGTTGAAATGTTCTAAGCAGACAAACTTGTATCACTTGTAAGTAGAAGGAAGATTCATGAGGGAAGGAAGGGGGTAGGTGCAGAACCCTACTTTAAAAATATTTAATTGTTTCTTACAAGCATCGTTTTCCTTCTAAATTCCCTGAGTAAAGTTCTTGATCTCTCTCCTGAGAAACGATTCTCCTTACTTCCTTAATTTGCATCTCCTGCCGTATATTTTACTGTCTTCATAGTATTTAAGCTAGGTATTATGAATAAATTTTGAAATTGAGATATGCATAACAACAACTTTTTTGCAAAGTATTATAAATTATAAGTAACTCTAAATAAAATATCTTGAGAATGATAATTTGTTTTTTTTTATTGAAATTAGTGTACCTTAATTATGTTATGAATAATTTTTCCAGTGGTTTTCTAATTTAAAAAATATTTACTATTTTTGTACTCGATGCTTAAGGTTCTATCGAGAAGAAAACTATATCGCTTAACATTTATTCATTGAGATTTTTTTAAATTTATTCGATGAATTCATGCACTTTTGGTAAAGATTCCGATAATGCGCTTGATCTATCAATTTGAAGATATGATGAATTTGTTACAACTTTTTTTGAAAAAGATAACAATTGAGTTAGATTTGCTAATTTCAGTTTAACATATGCAAGCGTTTTTTTTCTTTGAATGATATCGAAGTAATATATATATATATATATATTCAACGGCATCATTCAAATCAAACATTTCTCAGATATAAGACTTATTTATCGATTCGAAAATATTGTTACGTGAACTGTCGACTTTCAAATATAGGGCAATTAATTCTTTTCAAATGTAATGCAATTGATACGCAGGCTCTTTCGGAGTAAAGCTAAATTTTTATTCTGAGATTCTCTGGCAAATATAAAATATTTCCTTCTAAGAGGAAGTAATTAACACGCAGACATATATATGAATACAAGAAAGCAGGAATTCAAGGTTTGCACAATTACCCAACAAAACCCTAGAAAAAACGTCACAGTAGCTTATATGCTCTGCATACGAGAGCACTAATTACACTATTGATATATCTGTGTGCAAACATATTGTATTTTTTCCAAATATTCTTCAAGATGCTTCTATATTTGTCTAGGGACCTCTAGTTTTGTCGGCGTAGCGTCCATATTTGTCATCGAAATCCCTTCCTACCTGTTCGGAATTACTGCCTGGCATATTCTCCGTCTGTAAAGCTACATTTCCACCAATCACAAATTTTCCTCTGGAAAAAGAACAAAGTCTAATCTGTTCACAACAATATCTAGTAGTAATTAGGCCAGTGTTGCATTGGACAACCAATCTTATCTAACGATTTAAATAAAAAAAGTTACGGAGCTTTCCCTGAGAAATTCGTGTAAATTTGTATAACAGAGCCTTAATATATATTTCACTCATTACTTCCTCTCATGAATGGTAATATCTTTATGTTATTGTAAATAATTAGATTTGCTGTAAAACAAAAATAATAATAATTCGAAGTTTGTTTGAATGTACTTATTCATTGTGTTTGAATGAGAAAATAATAATTATATTACAGAAAATATATCAGATAAATATTTATATGATAAAATTAATTTTTGGTTTTTAAAATAAAAAATAAGATCATATTTTATTAAATTTATCATATGAAGAACTGACAAAGAAAAATATTTCATAAATATTAATTTTAACATTTATTTAAAAAAAAATATCGGAACTTAGTATATGTATACACTATAAAACTTAAAATTGCAACCAGACATTTCCATTTTTGTCACTAATTAATTTTGTAAAATTTATTTCTTTAGATACACTTCTCTGAAAAATGAAGAAAGAAGTACTAATTTATTTTCTCTATTTGATTGGGGCTAATGTGTTAGCCGATCGAATCGTTATGACGAACAATGGGCCAGTTCAGGGAATTACTGTGGCTTCAAGTGAACATGAAGTCGAAGCCTTTTTAGGAATACCATTTGCTGAGCCTCCCATTGGAGATTTGAGATTTAGAAAGCCTATACCTAAGACCTCATGGACTGATGTGTATGACGCTTCCCGTAAACCTCCCACTTGTGTTCAAAATGTTACTGAGCGCTATTATTGGTCACCAAATATCGAAAATATGACAGAAGACTGTCTCTATTTGAACTTATGGGTGCCTTATTCTGGATCGGAGAGAAGACTGAAACCAATCCTGATATATATTCACGGTGGAGGCTTCAATTTTGGATCAGCAAATCAGAAGTTTTTTGACGGAAAAAATCTCGCCAAATTTGGTGACGTCATTGTAGGCAACATGAATTACCGAGTGGGAGTGATGGGATTTTTCTCAGCCTTCATAGAAGAGGCTGATGGGAACATGGGTATGTACGATCAGCTATTGGCGATGAAATGGATAAGTGATAATGCCAAACACTTTGGTGGAGACCCAAATCACATAGTTTTGATGGGGGAAAGCGCGGGCGCGATGTCTGTTACATTGCATCTCGTGTCTCCTTTATCAAAAAGTATTGCTATCAAGCGAGCAATATTGCAAAGTGGATCTGGCGTGATACCTATAATATCAGAAGAAAGCAACCAAGTTCATAGGTATTCCAAGGCATTGGCGTTGCTTTTAGGGTGTGAAAATAAAAATTTTACAATTAAAAATGATCCAAAAATTGTAGTTGAATGTTTGAAACGACTACCAGTAGAAAAACTTTCATTCGCTGAAGGTAGAATCAAGCGAATGAATCCCGCTTGTTTTGTACCTAGAGTGGGTGATGAATTCATGCCACATTCAGCAGCAAAAGATCTAAAAGAAGGGAATTTTAGAGATATAGAATTGCTAACTGGTGTGAACAAACAAGAAGGGCCATTCTTCTTGACAATCGCTGCTCCCCAATTCTTTGGAAAATACGGTGAACATATGCCGAGTTCAGTATCTAGAGGCTCCGCAAGAATGATTACTCAAGCATTTTTCAAAACATTAGGACAAAAGAACGATAAAGAAATCCTCAACACTTACATAAATTCCATAAAAAATGGCACCTCTGATGAATATACCTACGGAATATCATCGGCAATGGGCGACTTTATGATCAGCTGTAGCACTTTGTTCCAGGCAGAATTCCATTCGATGAAGAGTCCAGCCTACTTTTACGTGTTCAGCCGTCGGCCGTCCTCAACATTATTGGCTGCTTGGATGGGAACTACTCATTTCGAGGAAGTGCAGTACGTCTTCGGAAATCCAATTTATGAGCACTTCACGCCCGAGGAAGAACAGTTAAGCCGCAGAATGATGAGCAGATGGGTGTCGTTCGTGAAGACTGGGTAATGCTCTTGAATTAGTTAAAATATGTTTTTTTTTCAATTTATGTCATTTTAGATTGTATTTCCATTAGATACGAATTTAAAAAATATTTATTTCATAGGTCCTTTATAATTAGCATATATACAATAATGACGAAAAAAGTCACTTAAACTGGACTATATTATATTGCATTAAAATTTAAATTATCAATTATTTTTTTATATTCTCATTTTCAATTAAATTGCTTTTATGAATAATTTAGTGTCTTATAAACATCCTTATAGTTAGAAACTGACCATTATCTGAAATCTCTGTGTCTGCTCTAAACAATTGTCGCCACTTTTTAATTCTTTTTCTTATGTTTGTGACTCAACAAGTTGAATGTGCAGTTATAAAAGTTTTGATTGTTATGTGCCGTATTACATTTGCAACTCCATTTTATTTATTCCATATTAACTGAGAGAGCATATCGCATCCATAGGAAAGGAGAAACAACTCCGCCATTGGATTGTACAAGACCAGAGCGTAAAGGGGCCAGAAGGGAAAGAATTTTCCCTCAATTTGAGTTTTATAGAAATGATTTTTTTATACGTAATACATCACGTGGTATATGTTTAGGTATTCTTAGGGACTTTAGCTGCAGATAGAAAATCTAATAGAGATTATCTTTACAGGTCAGAATCCGTGGGAAAAGCTGACATTACAGGTTTTAAGAGCATGTGACTGCATAAATTAAAATTAAAAAAAGGGAATGGCATTAGGAAATAAGAAAGAACGTCTTACTTTTAAGTGAGAGAATGGGAAAAATTAGGAAATTAATTTTTTATTCAGTAAAACTATTATAAATTAAAGTTGTATGATTCCACACACACATACTATATCTATAATACATACATGCATATATATATATATATATATATATATATATATGCTGTACTCCCTCTACGATCCGGCCATTCAGTAATTCGACGCATTTACACAGACTGAAAAATCACTGCTTCTTTTGCTCCTTTTTGTGATTCATTTATTTTCTATAAATTAATTTTTTACTATCAACTTTGTTGCTTTTTTCCCTGAAAGTTTTATAGTAATTTCCAGTTGGTATCTTAGTAACTCTTAATTCATTCTTTATTAAAACTCTCCAACGAGATTTATTTTATTAGAAATACGGTGTCTGTGAAAGGGATCGAATTTTATATAGATAAAAGCACCAGAGAAGAATTGATTTACTAGCTTTATATTTGGCAATGCCAATAATCGGAGAGAAATGCAACAGAATTAATAAGCGACAGTGATTTCTAAAAATAAACATACATTCTTCATTTTTTTAAAAACATATGTTACGTTTCGAATGCGTTTTAAGGAAATGAATTTCTGTACTGGATCATTGCATAATATCCCGACTTTTTCCAGCACGCTCGGTTATGAGAACTTAGGATGGCGTCGTATTAAAACTCCAAATTCAAATGTATGAACTTGTAACTGCAAAGTAGGACCCGGAACTTGTGTGGAGTTATCTGTTGGAACAAGACGACCTTGCACTGCTGGAACAAGACAAATTCCTTAGCATGAATACAGGATATGAGTTGGTATAAGTATGAGTACCCTGTTGGGCTACCTTTAGCAGGAATGCATGATGTGATACGGCCAGATATTAAGGCATACAAGTCCCGTAAAATGACCTGCGACATCTCGTTCCACAGTTGCTGTAAACGCGCCTTTAATTTGACCAAACTCGTAGACTATCCAACTACACGTCCTAAGTGATCCCAGATATGCTCGATCGGTGACAAATCTGGGTATCGAACAGGCCAGGGAATGGTGGAAATATAGAGGATGCAGTCCTGTGAGACCCTTGCTGTGTAGGAGCGAGCATTGTTCTGTTGAAAGATGACACCGGTAGCCTCTCATGAGTAGCAACACATGTATCTGAAGAATGTCACGAACGTACCTCTGGACTGTCATGAGATCAATATTAGGGGTGATCGTGTGTTGTATGTGATGGCACCTCATACCATCACTCCAATTGTTGAAATGGTGTGTCGCTGTACAACGAAGGTAGGATTTAGATATTTACCAAGGACCTCCACACAATATATGATTGTCTTCACTGGCCAAATTAAATGTGAATTCATTGCTAAAGAAGACTTGATTCCATTCGGTTGCAGTCCTATCCCTTCGAGCGCGACACCACTCCAAACGGAGGTGACGGTGAGTGATTGTCAATGGCAGCATACGTAATGGGTGCCACGATAACCACTGTCTTTCTGTCAGGCACCTTGCGATGAAGCCGAATGACAGAGTCCCGTAGAGAAAGTGCTACATGTGTATGGATGGTGCACAATGAGACAGTTGGTGCTATGCGTCTGGGCCGTATGATGTGACGGTCTTCTCAACTACTGATCTGTCGAGGACATCATGAGCCTGGTCGCCATGTAACAGACCTCTATCTTGTTCACTAGTCCCAAACCCTCTTTACAATTAAGTCAGAACGGCCTAGGAGGCAAGCTACTTGCCGAGCTGACCACTCGGTTTTCATCATTCCTATGATTCTTCCTTTCTCGATTTCTGACAGCTGCTTGTATTGTCTCCGATGGCGGTAGAATGACATGTCTAGTTAAAAAGTGTCCCCCTTCAACAGATTAAATATACGCAAGCAAGCTTTGCTTATCTGTTTTATAATCCAAGGGAAATGAAGTTCAACGCCCTTTGGTGGCATTACGCATCGCTAAATCATGCTGCATTTCTAATCATTTACATATTCGCTTGACACGTACCTTCATGCAAAGTTTCGTAATAATCCCACTCTTACTTCATGGTGAGCAAATTTTTATGGCAATAAGGGTAAAAGAGAAAAAATTTTTAAGTCTAATATGTTATCATTTAAGGTTCCAGTAAAAACACTATTTTTTTTTACAATTCATTAAAAATTACATATTTTTATGAATTTTTATTGATTGTAATTCTATGTTTTCGAAATTTACAATACGATAAATAGTTGTTATTAACATTCAAATAACAGTAGAAAATTTCATTCTTTATTCGTCAATATTTAGGTATCCTATATAAGCTTTTATACTCCTCCTAAGCCTTTAGTGCTTTTTGAAAAATTTTGAAAAATAGCTTATTTTTACGAATTTTTAAAAAAATTTCAAGTTTTAAAATCGCATGTATAAAAGAAATCCTAAAACAAGGTCGTGTTATACTTCTTCATTCTACTAAAAACCTCTATTCATTTTTGAATAATATTCATGTGTTATTTTTTTAAAATTAAAACATTTCTTTACATTTCCGTGCACGCGTTTCGTTTGTTATAACTATATCTATAAAAAACAGTTGGAACGGAAAGAATTAATTGTCATGAACTACATTTCTTTCTGAAGGAAATATCAAATATTGCTTTTCAAAATTTTTTTTATAATACAGTGATTCAGAGAGTACGATTTAAAAAACAAAAACAACAAATTGCAATGTTCTAGAATTTATGCGAATGTTATTTTAGAGTGACAATAACCTTGTATTCTATTGAATTAATAAGCCTGGTAATATAATATTCATAAATAAAATATAGTTCCTAATTACTCTATAAGTTAAAGAAATAGATTTATATGATGATATTTTATCCCCATACCAATAACATCCAGTGCCTAACCTATTGTTTTCTCCAGACTACGTACCTGAGTTGGCAATTAAATCACCAATTATTTCCTTATGCTTGTATCACTGTCTGAACAAATTCATTGAACTCATCATTGTTTATATTTTAATTGAGTGGTATTTACTGCCTCAATGATATCTATATAAAATCTGATGTCTTAAAATTGACTTTTGTTGGTATAAATGTTTCTCAGATCACTATCTTTATAGATTTTCTTACTTTGTGTAATTTTTTCCTTATAGATTTTATCTAATAGATTCTAGAAATTCTCAAAAATTCAGTATAAAACATACAAATACTTGGCAGAAGAGTAATCATCATTAATTTTGTCTGTATTTTGTAGATATGATATCTTATAACACGCACTTGGGGATGTAAACAAGTTTTTTGAATTAAAAAAAAATCAATATATGATTATTGTTCCAAAATGTATATAATTTTAATTCATTGTTGAAATGTAATACTGCATTATTTTAGGGTTTTGTTTTTTAGGATAGGGAAATTTAAGAAAAAAATTCGTAAAAATGAGCTATTTTTCAAATTATTACAAAATATATCAAAGTATTAGATCTCGTGTGGTACACATAAATGACGAATAAGATGGAATTATTTTCTGCTGTTATTCGATTTTTAATAATAACTATTTATAACTTTGTTCATTCTAAAAACAACTGAAATAGAATCAGTAAAAAATCGTAAAAAATATGCAACTTCTTAAGCAATTGTAACAGTTTAGACCTTGCATGGGAGATTTAAATAATAATACATAAGGCTAAAAATGTTTTTCTACTTTCCTCTGACCTTCAAGTACAAATAATAATCATTTCATAATTTTTATATTTCCAAAAACTGATTTTCTTCTATGCTCCCTAATGTACAGCTCTCTGTTGATATGCAGGAACCATGATTTTGTGCGGGCCTAACACTTCATAGGTTTAACAAAACGAACGACACTTATACTACAGTGTATCAGTCCGAGATTTGGATTAAGTCTCTTTTCTATCTTAGCAATCCAAATTATGGCACAGTAGATGGTTTTATTTATTTTAAGTAACATTAGCATTATTATCTATGGGTAAGCCCACTAAATCTACGAACATACAGCGCACAACGAAAAACCAAACGTGGAATACTTTCTTCTATTATTGTATTCCACGTTTACTCGTAGGTACCCCAGTGATCGCTGTTGTTAGAAAAGGAATTGTAACAACAGTAATCCTTCCATTTGTTCAATTTAATTTGAAATATGACTTATCCGAACACTCTATTAGTAAAATTATTCAGTCACCAAGTATGCAGTGGTGATGTTACCATAGGCAAGGGGATATACAGTTCTACATCATGCTGTCATCAAGGGGACTCATGTTGTTCCCAGGCTTTTAGCGTGTACTCTTGCAGGGTACATTATGTAATTCAGACGATGATGTTTGTTAAAGATCCATCATTTACTTATTCAGATATTACTTCCCAGTGCACTGTACATCTATCACGTGAAACAATTCTTGACACGTAGTCACGATCACTCAACGCCTTTTTACGGTCATCCGTACATTACAAATTGGAAGTTTTTCTACTTACGGTACACATTCGCAATAGTGGTCAGAGAAAAATATAATTACAAATGCTAAGACTTATCTTATTTACGTCAATTTTAACATCACGTTCAAAAAATAGCCTTAATCGTTACTGTTTGTTCTCAAGTCGTAATATAAGGCATATATATCTGTGTTTGTATACATGGTGTTCAAAATTAAGAGAATTTACATATTTTGTCGAATTTCATGAAAAGAATTGAACGAAATGTAAAAATACTGCTTCGAAACAAAGATGCAAATCTTGGACGTCGAATATGCTAGTGTTTCTAAATTCTTAAAATTCTTAATCTGCTTATTTGACATAAGACAGATTCAGAATTTATTAGTGTCAAATTTCATTTTCTATAACAGTTTATTTCTTTCACTTGTTTGCATTGTTAGTACTTCTTCACATTTCGAAATTTATTTTCTTGATATCTTTGTCATGTATTTTTTCTCCTCTTTATTTGTTTAGTGGGGTAATTTTACTTTATCGAGAATTTAGCAACTGAAAAAAAATGTTTATTTATTTTTATTTTTTCTATAATCTGAAAAATATGTATGTAAGTTTTTACTGTAATTTTAAGGAAATCTATTTAAATTCATTTTATGTTTCTATACTTTTTCAAAAATATGTTTCAACTATTTTGTTACATCAATTAAATATAAACACACACACTCAGATATATATATATATACTCCTCGAAAGTGAAATTGCAACACTAATAAATATTGCACGTAGCGTAGCACGTAAATAGTGGGGAGGTGGATTTGCAAATGATTAAAAAATCATTGTAAACCAATTTATTAAGTATCTAATGCGCCCACCTCAGGCAACTATACAAGCCTCAATCCGGAGAGGCATTCTATCAATTAGTCTATTAATGGTTGTCTGAGCTAACCGTTTCCAAGCTAAATCCACTGATGTGCACAGATCATCCACGGTTTATGGTCCTCGGTTCATGTCATGTTCAATGAAATCCCTCAAGCGTTCGATCAGATTCAGATCTGGAGAGTTTGCAGGCCAGGGAAAGATATCAAATCCAGTCAAGAGGTTAAGAGTATCAAGAGTATCAAGTCAAGAGGTCAATGTGTACCAATGGCGTCTTGTGATCAAACATTATGACTCCCCAAACCATTATACCCGATGTAGAATCGGTTTGCCGTTCGGCGAAATGGGTTGGTTCGAAGCGTTCTCCGGGTCGCGACCAAACCCGTCGCCGGCCGTCATTTCACTAAAGACAGAAACGAGATTCACCCGTCAAAAATACCCGATGCCTTTTGATAGTCCAGGAACGATGACGAGGATACCACGCTAGGCGTCTAGCCCCGTGTAGAACCGTCAACGGTACTCCTGTTGTTGGTACCCGTGCAAGTAATTGTACTTCATGCAATTTGTTGCGTATGGTTTGGGTGGACACAGTTCCACCTGCTCCTGCAGGCAACTGGTTTCGGATGTCATGCCATGAAGAAAGTGTCTCGAATAGTCAACTGGCGAATTCGCCCATCTGTGAGCTCTGACGTGACCTGTGCGCATCACTTCTTCGGAGTGCACGTAGACCTTCTTGAATCCATCGTCTGACACAACGTTGGATGGTACTCATGTTGTGTCCGACACGAGTTGCTATTGTGCGCAACGACAAACCCTGGGTCATAGAATTCGATAATACGGTCACGTTTCTCGGTCGTTAACTGATAGTATTGAGCTTATCGACAAATCATAGGTATTTTCTACGCTTCTTCGAAAGTAGCAAATGCATGCTGTTTATGAGAAGGAAAGTTGCTGGTCTTTATAGCCCGAATATGAGTACCACGTGATCAGATGCAAGCGAAAATTTAATCATTTGCATACCCCATCTCACCACTATCGCTCCTGAAATTTGCATGACGCTACGCGAATTTCACTTCTGAGGAGTATATATATATATATATCCATGAAAAAATAATAAGATCAATCAAGATTTTTAATTTGAAGGGATTGAAATTTCACGAGGGAGCTTTCAGAAATCTCATTTGTATTTTTAAGAAAAATGCTTAATAACTATTATAAATCATCTGGAATTTATCCCATGATTAATTGTTCTTGATATATTATAAATCAGAATAAACATAATGAGTTTTGATCAAGTTAAAATATATTTTAATTATAAGGTTAATTTAACTGTTCATGTTGTTTTAAAATTTTAGGAAACTTTATATTTAACTGAATTATATTTTAAAATTCCCCTTTAGCTCTTGTGTACTTGTACCACTCACATTTTTTTCTTCCACCGCAGCAATCCTAATGTACCAGGAGAAACTGAATGGCCACTCTTCAAGCACGATGATCCTGCATACCTGGAAATAAATGACGAAGAGAAAGTCGTACGTTTGAGACCAGACAACTACCGCTGCGATTTCTGGAGAGAAAGATTCCACGCTCAAATATAAAACTGAGAAATACTTAATGACGGTCTACGAAGGGTTTGGGAAACTTTTAAGAATAAAGATATTTGTATCGCAAAGTTCAGTTATGATTATTCTTGACATTGGTTACTAATTATGCATCGCTTTTCATTTTAGTAAACAATTTATAACGAAAAAAAATTACAGTTTAATTTTTTTTCTTAAAAAATAACCATTTATTGTACTTACACATCAGAATTGATATTCTAAAATAAGTTATTTTTAATGTTATCTCACTATACCTGTCTGAATTTAATTCTCACATCTTTTTAATATCATCAATTACGATTGAAAGCTCAAAATTATCGTTGAAATAGGTTGCTGGTACACTGAGACTTGTGGAATTTTTTTTTTCTTTCTTCTATTGCTTTAAATCGAAAGCTTAAATCTGTAGTTAAAACATTTGGAGTCTCAAATGACTAAAATAACTACGAATCGCTGTTGATGATTCCGTTTCTTGATACGAGTAACTGGAAGGGTTTTATTAAAAAATTATTACTGTGTCATCAGCAAAGTACATGATGTATGTTGTGCAGTTGATACTGTTTCCAGTCTTTCTTTTATGAAATGAAAGAAGTTTCTTAAGTTACAAATTCATTATTACGAGAGTGGGTGACATATAAACGAGACATTTTTAAAAGATCTTTTTCGAAAAATATTACTTCTCAAAATTACAATATTATTATTAATTTTCATATCCTCTTTTATGATCCACACATTTCCTTCTGTGTATTGGGATAGGTTTTTTTATAATGTGGTTTCTTCTACTTACATATACTACTTGTATATCTGACAATACAATAATTTAATTATAATTTATAAAAAATTAAATCATTAAAACAGATTATTTCAAGAATTAAATTTTACTCATAATTCCAATTGTTTTCAATGTGAAACAGTTGAAGTGTACCTTAGTGGTAGAGCGTTCACTGCGCTTGTGAAAGACCCTGTGCTCCAAAAGCACTTCCTTCCTTAATGGGTTTTCAAATGGAAGAATTCAATGGAAAATATAAAAGCTATTTTTACAAGTGTTCTATACAACTTTTTTTAGTTACACTTATAAAGTCAATTCGTTATGAAAATTCCTGTCCAACACGTTATAAAGTGTCAGTGGTAATTGATTGTAGAGCAGAAGAAATCCGCTGCTTAAGTTCAAATAAATTTGTGGGTAATGGGGGTGAATACACTTTTTCTTTCACAAACCCCCAACGGAAGAAATCGCTTGGAGTATCATATCATATAATTAGATATGGGAATCGCTTACCGGGTGACATAGGAAGCCAGCTGTGTGATATCAAGTCATCTACGACCGATCCAACTGCGAGGTAGCTCTGCGAAAAGGTCTAAGACAGCTTTTGTGATATAGCTTCACGATGAATATACGAGGACCATCTATTTTTCCTTATATAAAACTTCCACAGTTTTCCTCTGTATTTATGCGTTACTTATCATTCTATATTACTAATTTTTGAAAATATGGAATTTTGAAATCGGATGAATCATTTTGATTAATCCTGTTTTTCAACTTCAAATGCTTCTTTGAAGAGTCCGAACAAATGGTCGTCCGTCTTAGTAAAGACTATTGGAAGATGTTTCTAGTCTAAAGGGAAGTTTTTAAAATTTTCTTTTGTATTACACCAGCTGTGTGGGATCTTCCATTGTCTTGCGGATTGTAATGGAATGTATTTTGGACCGATATACTGCTTCAAACTTCTCCAAAATTTTACAGAACACTGCACTAATTATACGCCTATAAAGAGGAAAATGTTGTACATAGTGAACAGCTCCCCCCTTCCCCAAATAAATAAAAACAGTATCAAGAACAATTCCTGCCCAATTATCGAATTTTTACTTTTAGTAGAGCAGTTCCACTTTTTGTGCGCCCTTCAATACTAAACCGCTGTGAATCAAGGGGCAAGCGAATATGCAATAAACACGAATCTCTAAAAATAGAAACGATGTCAAGCGATTATTTAAACTTTAAATAACTTATTGGGGATGCTATGGCAAAATAAATAAAAATAATCTACCGCTGTTAAAACAGTTTCGGTTATATCTTTTACATCCTCGTATTAAAGGCTTGTACTAACTAAACTTTTTTTGTCTGATATTAATGATGTTTTTATAATAAAAATTTTGTTCCTATATGGTTAAAAGAAATTAGGCGTGTGCGGAGCCAAATGCACACGAGAGAATTCCTTTACCTCAACTATGAAAATTTTTCTCCTCACGCTACTTTGAGCTGTGCAAAGAAATTAGTCCGAAGGTGTTAAGTCCAGATTATAGGGAGGATGTACTGTGAAGCTTTATCTTTCCTTGTATTATACCAGCTGTGAGGAGTTGAGTTTCTTTCCCTAGAACTTTGCTTCCCGTTAAATCGTATGATTTTCATGCTTTTCGCATTCCCGAAAAAAAAAAAAGTTTAGATAAGCTAAATTTTAACCTATAATAAGTGAAGAGTTATATAAATGAAGAGAATATCATTTATTTTATGTTACCAAAATAAATGATATTATAAAAAAGATAAAGAATGTTGTAGTTAAAGATGAGTTTGGCTATGAAAAGAGGGTTTGTTTAGACACCAAAACGCGGTGGAATAATTTGCGGTAAAGCTTGAAAGATTTTTAGAGACGAAATCAGCAATTTCTTAAGCATTAAATGGTATAAAAAGACAACAAATTTTGGCTGATGTAGAATTTGACACTCTGACTGTAATTGTAGCAAGCTCGAAGCCAGTAAAGATTGGCTTAGAAAACTATGCAGTCGAAAAGTGACTTTGTTAACTGCGGAATGAGTATTTACTCTCATTATTGTAGAGTAGACAACTCCCCCCCCCCCAAAAAAAAAAAAAAAAAAAAAAAAACTCAAAATTTGCTGAGAATATGGAATGTTCTCTGGTCCATAGCGAGAAACGCTATGTTAGTTTATTTGGAGTAATACAATATCTAAATTTTAGGAGAAAGTATAATACTGCAGAAATCACTGTTTATCTTTCACATTTACGAAATAAAGTTTCTTTGATTCAACTTGCTAAAATAATTATGGCAAGACTTTCTTGCGAGGAAGGCAGTTCGCTGTGCAACGCTTCGCACTTAGAAGAAAAGAGCATTAAAGCTTTGGAAGACGAAAAATTAGACGTTGGACGAAAATTTAAAAAATGCGATCCATTCATAGACATAAGTCCTACGCTGCTAAACTAGCAAGAGGACTTATTATTGAATATTAGTTAAAACTAATTATTGAATATTAGTTAAAACT
>BMAW01126765.1:169780-180653 GCA_019974015.1 Nephila pilipes | reverse complement strand
ATATATATATATATATATATATATATATATATATATATATATATATAATTACAATTTTGTTTCATCAAGATTGTTTATTCATTTCAATGAGAGAGAGAGGCAATGATTGTACATATTTTGAAGAAGGCAAGAGCCACAGCTCCGCCACTCAATTACATCGGAAGAGTGTAGAATAGAGTGAATTTTGCCTTGCATTCCATTTTATAGCAGAGATTTCCAAGGATTTCTCCAGATCACTTGGCAACTCACATAGTATAAGATGAAGGGATAATGAGGGATTTCCATGACATCTATCAGTTTATTAGGGATTATTTCTGACAGATTTATGATTACGTTGGTTAAGGGAAAGTTGACTCAACAGATTTTATGAGCTCTTAATCGCTTAAATTAAATGATACTTTGGGATTGAGTCAGAAAATAAAAATGAACTCCTTACTTTTGCGTTACACAATGGGAATATGCGCATTACCATAAAAATTTGCGAACCATGAAAGAGTTGTAAGAATAAAACGACATTTTACGTACATAATACCACGCTGGTGTAAGTGATTAAAAAATCAAAGCAAAATTATTATTTATAGTAGGAAAAATTACCAAATGAATGAAGGTTTTATTACCTTGTTGGGCCTCTTCTAGCTGGAATGCATAATGTGTTACGGTCAGAACTGAGGCACACAAGTCTCGTATGATGTCTTGTGACATCTCGTTCCACAATTGCTGTAAAGCGCCTTTAATTTAACCAAACTCGTAGGTTGTCCAACTTGAAGTCTTAAATTATCCCAGTTACACTCCATCAGAGATAATTCTGGGGATTGTACAAACCAAGGAAGGTGGTGGTGGGGGGATGTAGCTGAGGTTGTCCTGTGAAACCCTTGTTGTGTATGAATGAGCATCGCCTTGTTGAAAAATGGCTCCTGGGAGCCCTGCCATGAATGGCAACACATGTGGCTGAAGAATGTCACGAACGTACCTCTGGGCTGTCATGGGGTCGTGGATCAATATTAGAGGTTACCGTGTGTGTAAGCGATTGCATCTCATACGGGCTGATGGTATGGGTTGACACAGAGGACAATGATGAAGGTGTGGCCTTGGATGGACGGTGGACAATGATACAGTTAGCTCTATGCGAGCTTATCGTATGATGTGACGGTCTTCTCGATTATTGGTCTGTCGCTGACGTTCTGAGCCTAGTCACCACATCTAACAGACCTCTCTCTTGTCTACTGAGACCAAACCCTCCTCATAGTAAAATTAGAACGACCTAGGTGGCGAGCTACTTGCCGAACTGGCCACCTGGTTTCCATCATCCGTATGATTCTTCCCCTCTCGAACTCTTACAGCTGCTCGTATTGTTTCTGATAGTGGCGTAATGTCATCTGTAGTTAAAAAGTGTACCTATGCTACAGATTAAAAACACGCAAACAAGCTAAGCATACCTGTTTTATAATCCAAGGAGAACGAAGTTCAACGTCATATGGTGGTAATACGCAATGCGCAATCACATTGCATTTCTAATCATTTACATATCTGCTTAACATGTATCTTCATGCCAAGTCTTGTAACAATCCCACTCTTACTTCTTCGTGCGCTTATTTTTATGGCAATGATTGTAAAAGAACAAAATACTTTTTTAACCTAATATGCTATCATTATAAATTTTATGTGAAATCATTATATATCTGTTTGTGTATGCGTCGATAGGGAGAAAAGTGGTTTGCAAAAATAGCTTAAAAATTTGTAGGACAAGTAAACTTAAGTAAATATTATTTTAGTTTGTAAGATCAATCCAGGCTACCTTTTTTCCATATCAGCTCCATTTTTCGCCATATCAAATATGTATTTAATGAAATCCATTTCTGCTATATATATATATATATATATATATATATATACACATACACACTAGCAAGCTACATTTATGCAACAAATGCATTTTTCAACATACAAACAGGATTGTTAAAAAAAGGCTGTTTTCGACCAGTACAGTAAAAAATCAGCTCAGTAGAATTGTATGCACATACAAATATCAGCGTTATGACATCAGAGTGAACGTGACGGTATGCAAACGAATTTTGATATGCGCACTCAGTGCCAAAGCAACTAAAAAAAGGATGAAGGATGCATTTCCAGACATTTCCTGCAAGTGAAAGTGAAATCGTTGATTCATTATGCTAATACAATAAACCACCAGGACTAGGATCCTTTAAACATGGTAGAATGATCAGCAAGCTTGAAAAGAGGCGTAATTTGACGAGTGTTGTGAAAGAATTTAGAGTTGACTAAAGTGTAGTTTCAAGAGCTTTGAAAGCATTGCAAACGACAGATACAGATGTAAGAGAAGTTAACAGTGGTCGGTCGAGGAAATCGACGACATGTAATGCCAGTATATCGTTTTACATGCAAAGATAGACCGGAACCATACAATCGGGCAACATTCCTCTGCAGCTGTTTACGGCAATCAGACAGCTGGTATCAAGGCTTACTGTTGCCAGATGTCTGCATAAGTGTGGCCTATTCATCTATCTTCCTGAGCGCTGCATACCATTAACAGCAGTTCATCGGTGGTACCGTGTATATATATACGTGTGTGTGCGTGTGTGTATATAAGCAAATTCGTTCAAAATACGCATTACAATCACTAAATTCCTTTTAAAAATTGACTTAGAGCAAAAAAAAAAAAAAAAAAAAAAAAAAAAACCGAAATACACTTCTTAATTAAAAGAAAAACCTATAAGTTATCAGAATAACCAAAAAATAAAATTCAAAATACGATGGATGTTCCGAAAGTAAGTTTCGTCATTTTTTGAAAGAGCACATGGTACACCAAATTAGACATGTAACTACCATAATAATCCACACCCTTTGCTGGTTCAACTACGGAAGTAACGTCAGCTGAGGAAGAGTGACGCATGCGCAGAGCGACGACGAAAAAAGGGGTAGTGTCAGACCAGATTACCCAAGACGTAGCTGAAAACATTCGGCAATGGAAGTGCGACTGTTATTCGGAATGGATGGGCACGAGGGATTAGTCATCCATGAACGCCTACGGACCATGTATGGTGAACTGATTATGTCTCGTCAAATGATTGGACGCCGGTATTTCATGTTCAGTAAAGAAAGACTCAGTACGGAGAGAGGATGAGGATCGAAAAGTGTGTACCAACATATCCACGAATTTTAACATCACTACTAGAACACAGGACGTACTGTTAGCGTAAAAGCGCATGGAAGTGTCTGACTTGGCGTCCACGCTGCGTATGAGTGCGATGATCAGGTCCATCCAAAACAATAATGAGGTGGAGCAGGCTGTGCTACAATTCCACGCAACACAGGGCATCGAGTTTTACCAGAGTGGTTTCTTCAAACTGATTGCCCGCTACGACAAATGTCTCAATATCGATTGCGACTATTTTGAAAAGTAGTGCAAGGTGTATAGTTCATGCTGACTTTATTTATTTATTTATGCAATCAATTTTCCTTGTGAAAAAATGACGAAACTTACTTTCAGATCATCCTTCATAATATCCGAATGAAATGAAGCCAAAAATTACTTAAAAGCCATCATACAAAAATATTAATTCAATACAAGTATCATTCGTTAATTAAAAATTGCAAACAATTAAAAAATTAAGTACCTTAAAAAGTTATAACAATATAAGAGAAAGGGAAAAAAATTAAAACAAAAAAGGGAGATAATGTGTTTAATACTGTTCTATGTTTTGAAGTAATAAAAATATGTATGTGAAAAAGGAGAGCCTGGCATATCGACAGTATGGTGTTCGTCATATCTTGTATTCCCTGAGGTGTCATCGAAAAAAATTGCAATTTTATTTCAAGGAGGCATTTGAAGGTAAAAAGGATCGAATGTTATAGTTACTTAAAGTATTTCATGAAAAGCTTGTTTTATCAAATGCAAGTGAAAGCTTCTAACGTGTAGTATTCAGTAATAAAGGTCTCATTTTCCTTTTGATCTTGTACTGATTCTACGTCTTATTTTGATTTTGTGAGGTGAATAATAAAGTAACAAAACTTCCTTATTTTACTTGGTTTCACTTTCTGTGATCCTATTCGTTGGATGTTTTGAAAAATGTTCTAATTGACCACTGCTTTTTCCCCTTTTTGTCACAACACTTACACTTCTATAAGTGCATTTTCAAGGTCTTTTGGGGGTGCCGATCTGTTCAACTCACATGATGAGCAATTGAGACAAACAAAAACGTCCTTCAGAGCTGATAGACAGAGAAATCTAATTTTTGTAATATATGTGTGTAGCAGTTATTTGTCAACAATTTTTATGATGAACGGAATGATTTATTTTTCAAACCTGTTCTCTTAAATGCTATGTCCAATTCAATTGTTTCACTGCCCAATTAATAAAGTTTTCTCCAAGATGTCCAATACGTGTATCATAAACAAATTTTTTTAAAAGAATAATTCGAAGGTTAGCAAGTTTTTTTTCCTAAAGGGATGTAGGTTTGGTACTCATATATATTTTCATTTATACTTAAATTTCTGTTAAAACATATTTGCGACAATTCATTTTCGTGAGGTGTTCCTTTAAATTTTAAAGTTGTGTTCATTTTTTAAATATTTATTATTCGCATCTTATTCGGATGAGAGAGTAATGTTGTTTCTGTTGAACGTTTCTATTCAGTTTAGTTTTGTTTTCAAATAAAAGTTTTCTTTGTCAGTGGTGTATGTGAAATTACGTTTCATCATTCATGACATAACGTAAGTGTTTCAATTTTTCTAAAGCTCTTACCAACACATAAAAGCTTTTTATGTATTTACTTTTATTTTGGAAATAATAATATTTTTATATCAAGTTAAAAAGTTTTCTAAAAATTCACTGTTTGAGACAAAAAGTATGTATTTTATTTATTGAGAAACTTTACATAACTTTTTAAAATTCACTTTTGAGATAAAAAGTTTATATTTTATTCATTGATAAATTTTACATAATTTTTGTTTTGGGGTGTAAGGCTGCCCAAAAATGAACTCGTCACTTAAATTGTTTAGTGAAGTAAAGCAAACACTTTGCTATTAAAAAAACGAATATTAAAATTTCAAGAAATTAATTTTAATTATTTTAATAACAGTTAGTTAAGCACATTTTATTTCTGTTGCTTAAAAGTAGTTCTGTTTTTAAATAATTATGTTCCAATCGTTTAAGTTGAATGATTTTAGTAACAATTGGCAGTGTGAATTTGACTGAAACTAAAAGCTACAATTTTGTTTTTAAAAGAAAATAATTAAATTTTAAGCAATTTATTGGAGTTATTTTTATAATAATTAATTTAGTACGTTATTTATTTTGTAACTTAATACAATAATTTTGCTTATTATATCAAATATTTAAATTTTAAGCGATTAATTCGAGTTTATTTAGTAAGAACTAGTTAACCGCATTGATTTTGGAAACAAATTTCATGCGTTTATGATGAATAAAACACTTTTGGTGTTCCAAGAAGCGAATTAAAAAAATTTACATGTATTTAATTTATATAACGTAGAAAATGAAATTACAAAAATTCATTTTTTTAATACGTGTGCTCATGATTTAATATTATTCTGAAATCATTGCTTTTGGTAATATAATTGATTTTATACATATTCTATGCTTGCTTTTAAAATACTTTATGAAAAAATTTATTAAACCTTTTGTTATTGGCAATATTATTGTTTATCATAGTTGAACATGTTTGTAATTTTTAAGGATCTGAAAAATTACTTTTTTTTTTTTATTTCATTTCTATTAAAGTGAAACATTTTTGCCAGACGTTTTAAAGTATTATTTTGTGTGTGTGTGGATAAGAAATTTCTTGAACTCTAATTTTTTTCTGATGAAGGCTTATGGTATTATCCGTCTAAGTGTTATCGATAATATTATACGATAAATGTTCTAAAATATTCTCACATCCTTAAAAACATTAAGCCAATATTAATCTAGTTTAACTGTAATTAATTTATATTTTACTGAAAAATTATTGAAAATAGAATTTGATCAATACAAGCACTTTTACTAATTTTAGATGTATAATTGATAGCAAATATTTATTGTTCAAAAGCATTAACTTATTCTTAAAATGTTTCGTTTTTCCTCTAATGATTTGACAGTATTGTTATATCAAAGCCTATCTTATCATTTATCTGATATAGTTTTTAAAAATAAGAATATTTACTGAACAAACATGTATATTAGCCAATAATAAAGTGCAAAACTATAGCAAAACTAACTTGACCAAAATTAAAATGTTAAATTAAAACTATTAAATTAATAAATGTTGTTATTATTATTATGTTAAAAATATAAATTTACTGAAAAACATACAAAGCAATTCTGCAAAGTTAAAATAAGGAGATGTAGCTGAAAATTAAAGACAAAAAAAATTAAGAGAAGGAAATAAAATAATTAAATTGCTATTCATGAGTTTGGACAGAAATTTATGGATATAATAATATTATGCATCCAATCATCATAATTGCTTTATACAAAATGGTAAAAAACCGAAGCGATATTCGAAAAATTAATTAAAGAAACAAAAATCAAAATTAATTTTATCCGAATTACATCCGAATTAAATATACATCATTTTACATGTTCTAAAATTATAAATATTAAAAAGAAATATATATATATTTGAAAAACCAGTAAATCGTCAATAAACCAAAGATTAAATTAAAAACATCCAATGTTAAAAACAAACAAAATATTCTAAGGAACTAAAAAAATAAGCCAAAAATTTGCATTAATATACGATTCATAATAATATTAATCTAATACAAATATGTAAGCTATTAATAAAAAATTGCAACTAATTTAAAAATTAAACAATCATAAAGATCATTTCAAAAAAAAGAGAGAAAAGAGTAATAGTATGGCATAAAATAGAGATAATGTAATTTAATGCTATTCCACATTTTGTTGAGGAAAATATGTGTTTAAGCTAGCTTTATCAATCCAAACTATCACATTTTTCATTTTTCATAATTGCATAATCTTCAAAGAATAATAATAATAAAAAAAAAAAAAAAAAAAAACCGAAAAAAAAATTAAAAAAAAAAAAATCAAAAAGAATTGAATATATTATACAATCAATGAAAAGAAGTTAAATAGAAAAATAATCAATATCCGAAAACACATTTATATATATAATTATTATATTCTTTTCTACGGAAGACTTTAAAAATGTATGTGTATTTAAAAAAAAAGAAACATAAAATATACACATAAATTATATAGGTAAACTGCAGATAGGCCTAACCTATTGTATTTTCTTTCTTTTTCTTTTAAGTGAACGGAAACAATTGTTAAATTTCTAATAAGATATATATATATATAATATGTATGGTGTAATGATTTATTATTTGCTTTAACTTTAATATTTGAACAGAATATTATCGAAATATTTAATAACTTATTGTCTAAATATTTTATCGCCTGATTTGATAATTTTTGATGAGAAAAGTTGCCGTTGTTCTTATAATTAGGATTGTTTTAATTTTTGAAAGATTAATTGGGAAAAAAGTAGCATAGAAAAAAAAAAGAAATATAATGATTTTTTCTCTCAAATATAGTCCATATTGATTACAAGAAATATTTTTTATTTCAGTTTTGTATCGTAAAATTTAGCATTTAAAATAAAAATAATAAATTTTAAAATTAAGTGAAAAGCGTCATGGTCATTGAATGTTTCCGAATATTTTCGAAGTGATATGATAAATGTATTAAAATGCTACGATTTTATGCTAATATCAAGATATTTTTAAATCTAAAAGGCAACTTCTCAGAATGATGTTAATGTTGCATTTTATACAATTAGCTCAAATATTTTAACAGATTGAAATCTGGAAGATTAAAAAAGAACAGAGAAAAGGCAAAGTTAAGAAGATTGTTTTTATGTTGTTCTGGATTAATAGCAAAAAAGTCACTTTGTTTACATGAAATGCTCAAAAATAGGTACGTAATAGCTATTTTTGAAACATTGACATTTTCTGTATCAAGCATTAAACATTTTCACAACAGTTTGTACCATTAATCTTTCGCTCTTCGTAACACATATAATTGTCTAATTAATATAAAAATAGCAAAAGTATTTTTTGCTGCTAAAGCTATATCTTGTGGAAACTTAATTTTAGGGTTCCGGAACTAAAGAAGAGATTCTTTTTATTAAACCGATGTTGCAATTCTGGAAGTAATGGATAGCGAAAAGTTTTTTTTAAAGAGATCTTATTACCCACTTGCTAGACAGCTTCTGCTGAACAATTTGATCAAAGCAACTGATTTCATTAACTTTGTTCAGTTTATTGATTTGAAGCTGTGGGGCAATTCTTTGATTATGATCCGATCAATAAAAGGCAGAAGAATCTTTGTACTCGTCCCTGGACCTTGAGAATTTTTAATTACATTGCACACACGTCACAAAGGGTCACATATTTCTCACCTTGAATTTCACTGGATGATTAAGTGCTTCTAGAAATTGTAGCAATAGTTGTAAAAAAAAGACCGGTACAGTTTTTTGTTGTTCTTTTTCTTTTTGTTGCACTAGAAATTCTATTTATAAGTCCTCGGAGCATAAAATTGTCAATACATTCGTCAACTATCAAACTGTAAGAGAGATATTGTAGTTTTCTTTTGCTATTTAGAATGAGACATTATATGATCAAAAGAAGTAAGTATACTTTTCATTTTTCTTATAATTGTACTTAATTTACATAAATGACTTGAATATTCCTAAGATTTAATTGAAAAGGTTTTTAGATTTCGAGAGTATTTTTATTCCTTGAACAAAAATGGTAAAAATTCTAATGATTGGATTTCTTCTTTTTGCATCTGTTTGAATGTAATTGATTATAAGGATTTTATACAATTAATTTCTTACAAGAAGAGGCCGCGGTAGCCTAGTGGTCATGGTCACGGACTGGTGGTCAACGGCTTTCTTCGAGTTTAGAAGCCTAGATGTCACTAAAGACTCACCGCGTAGCTGGAGATGATGCAAGCTAAATCTGTCGAGGTTCACAAAGTCTTCTTGTGGCGGAGTGCGAAAGTTAGGAGAGGGAGATGCCAGCGTAGATGTCGTCCTCGTCACTTGATTGATATTCAAAATTACGAGATCCATCGCCAATAGTCCTCGTAATGTTTCTAATGCAACGTTAATAAAATCAATCAATGAACATTTCAAGAAATTTATTATAAATCTTCGAAAATATATTGCAATTCAAATAATCAGACGCTGAAATATATTTTGTACGTTATCAAAATATATTTCCCAGAATATAAAATGTCATAATATTAAAGTACTAAGAATTCAAATAATTCTCTGATGAAAACATTATTTTTTTTTTACCAACCAACTGACGTAGTACCTTAATTTATATATGATCAGGTATTTGAAACATATGACTAAAAAAATAGGATCACACAAAATTGCTCAAAATATTAAGACATATTATATAAGTGAATTCACCCTGTTCTTCTTAAGGTTTTTAAATGACTTCTTCTAAATTTGGCTTCTTCCTTGGCGTGTTTTGAGTCATACAATTTTAGTATTGCTGTAAATAGTCAGTTATTTCATCCCCCCTTTTTTTTTTAAACTTTCTTTAATCATTTTTTTATTCCATGATATAATTTTGTATAACGTTTAGCATTTAGTACTGGACATTTTTTTTATGTTAGACGTTTTTTGTCTAAGTTTGAAAAAGTTTTGTGCGTCACTAAGTGAATTTAATATTAAATTTAATTAAATTTTTTAATTTAACTGTATGTTTGGAAGCTGGAAGGTTCTTCTATTTACTGACTTTTTTATTTTACATTCATACTATTTTTTTGTTCTGTATACAGATAAATTTTTGATACTCTCATATATATTATTCTATCTTTGTTCTCATACATATTATTCTTCTCATATATATTTGTTTGAGGCAGTATACATTGTTTCGCTCTGATGCCATTGAAACCTCGAAATTACTCATACATTCAAGAATGTAAATATGAATAGGTCTCAAAGATTTCCCATGTATATCATTGACATTCGATTATATTTAAAAATAGCATGTCTTTAAAAACCAGTGCTTCTAAACGAAGGGTCTATACTTTGGAAATACTTTCTGGGGCTCCATGAACAAGAATATCACATCACAGCTTTATTTTCTTATTCTAAACCGATAACAAAAATATTTTCATTTGAATTTCTTTAGATATAAGAGTTTCAACTGGAATATCTTACTTAATAAATGTGTTTATGCATTGCTGTTATTTAAGATCGTAAAAATTACTTTTTTAATGAAGAAGAAGCAGATGTGTTAATATATCCTACATCTCTATAACTCATATAACTGCGATATATTTCATGCAGCTTTACGTAAGAATGAATGCATATTACATATATACATAAGCGTAAGGATTCATTAATGACGTATTCCATCTTAGTAGGGTTTATAACTTTCGCTCATCCGGCAAAACGGATTTCTGGAACAAAAAAGGACTTTGACCTACTCTGTAATAAGAGCCGGATTTCCTTGTTGGTTCAGCCTAGAATCATGAAGTCTGCAGAGGGTCTCTTAATTTTCAAACTGTTATTTTTCAGATAAATTGCTCAAAAATGAATTGTTAACCCTTTCACTACCGGAGGGAGACATTGAATTTGGAAGTTAAGATTTTTTTTTCTTGCGTTATAAATGTTCGATAATGTATTAGTAATATTGAGTTTTGAATAAAAACTCATTTTAAGTTGACAATTATTAAAGAAGTGTATCAATAGTGAAATAATTATCAAACCCTTATTTAAAATGATTTCTTATTAAAAAATGCACATTTCAGTTCCACAATTACTTTTATAAAATACATACTTTGTTAAACATGAAACGTTTTATA
>BMAW01126765.1:120617-169770 GCA_019974015.1 Nephila pilipes | reverse complement strand
TATATATATATATATATATATATATATATATATATATATATATATATTAGGTTCATAAATTACCATACATCACATATTCAACGCAAAAGCTAATGACACTTTGTCGCTAACGAAGAAACCTTTGGAGTAGGACTTTTAACAGGCCCCATTATTTTCTAAGGCCCAAACCCACATCAAACCTAAATCCGACCATATCTAGAACAATGTTAATTCCAAAAAAACTATCATAAAATGTTGCTGTATCTGTAAGACTTCTCGTGAGACTTATAGCTATATAATATAATTGGTAAAATGAAAAACTCAATTTTGTTGGTTTATATAATTATATATATATATATATAGTAAAAAGAGTTTTTTTTTTTCGAAAAATATTTAGTTACAGCATATTGTACAAGAAGGTTTTTTTAATTTCTTTGTTTTATAAACAGCTTTGACCTCTGATCAAAACCTTTATCAAATTGATGTTTCTATTTATTCATGTTGTTTTATTTTCTATTAGTTTTGGAGTTAAAATGTACCTAAATTTTAAAATTCCTTTTTTTAGGTTCACTTTTCAGAATGATACGAAAACAGTTCTTAGTTTTACTTTGTTTTTTCTCCGGAATCGCAGTGCAAGCTGATAAAGTTATCGAGACAACAAATGGACTCATTCAAGGAATTACAGTAGCCACTGGTGATTTGGAAGTAGAAGCATTTCTGTCAATACCATACGCAGAGCCTCCTATTGGAGATTTGAGGTTTCGAAAACCGGTACCAAAGACCTCATGGACGGGCGTGTACGACGCGTCCAAACTTCCGCCACCTTGTGTACAAAATATCACTGGAATCTTATATTACGAGCCAAATATTGAAAATATGACAGAGGATTGTCTCTTCCTCAACATGTGGGTTCCATATTCCACGAAATCAAATAAGCTCAAACCTATTTTGCTCTTTATTCACGGAGGAGCTTATAACGTAGGATCAGGAAACCAGAAAGTGATGGATGGAACTAATCTTGCCAAACTTGGCGATATTATCGTTGCAAATCTTAATTACAGACTTGGATCGTTTGGACTTTTCTCAGCCTTCATCGAAGAAGCGGACGGTAACATGGGGATTTATGACCAGATTTTGGCACTAAAATGGCTGTGGAATAATGCCAAATCTTTTGGAGGAGACCCAGATCACATTGTCTTGATGGGAGAAAGTGCTGGGGCTATGTGTATTTCAAACCACGTTATATCTCCAATGTCAAAGGGCATGATAAAGCGAATAATATTGCAAAGTGGATCCGCAACGATTCCTTTAATTTTAGATAATAATGCCAAGCTTTACGCGACTTCTCACACATTCGCTACCTCGGTTGGATGCGCCAACAAAACTTTTACTCTTAAAGACAATCCTAGAGCTGTAGTCCAGTGTTTGAAAAGTCTACCGCCGGAAGCATTATCTGCCGGTGACGGTTTCCTAAAGAGAACAAATCCTATAACCTTCATACCCCGAGTAGGAGACGAATACTTGCCAATACCTGTCACCCATAACTTAAAGGATGGTAATTTCAAAGATACGGAACTACTAATAGGCGTGAACAAACAGGAAGGGGCCTTTTTTGTGAGCATTTCAGCTCCCCAATACTTTGGAACGTATGGAAATAGTGGAGTTAAGGTTTCGAAGGGATTTGCCCATCAGACGACGAGTATCATGTTTAGTTATCTCGGGCAGAAAGACCCAAGAGGGATTGCAGATTTTTACATTAAATCAGTAAAAAACGGTACCTCTGAGAAATACGTTCGTGCCATTGCCTTGGCACTTGGTGATGGCTTGATACAGTGCGGAGCGATCTTTCACGCTGAATTTTATTCGCCGAGGAATCCAGTTTACTTTTATCTTCTCGATCGTCGACCGTCATCAACGCCACTGGCGGACTGGATGGAAACTACTCATTATGATGAGCTGCAGTACGTGTTTGGAAATCCACTGTTTGCAAACTTCACTCCTGAAGAAGAAAAATTTAGCCGACGAATGATGATGAGATGGATTGCATTCATTAAAACTGGGTAATTTTTTTTTTCTTTTGAATTTTGCAAGTTTTTATTGTAAAAAATTCCCATGATTGATTAATATGCCGATAATGAAAAATTTGGTTTGATACACATACAATTCATACACATACACACACACAACTTGAATCTCGAGGTCTTATTAATTTATAAGAATTTTCAGTGAGTCAGGCATGCTGAGTATTAAACTGACATTGGTGCTATTTCTATTACAAGTAATTTTTTAATGTTTATCATTGATATGTATATGCTTATTTAGTTAAGGTAACTGAAATATCTTCCACGAGTAAAAATGAGTTTGTTTTAAATCAAGTCTAAATGGCATACACTTTTTATATAAAATGAAATGAAAAAGTCATATTTTATCATTAGGATAACTGTATATATGTATATGTGGTTATTCAAAGAAATTCATATATATAAAAATAAACAATTATGTATGGGTCATAAATAATCACTACCTGTATTTATATTTCTAAGTCCTGTACTTATTTTCAGGTATACCTTGCATAAATTTTATTGTATTGATGAGTTTGAAAATTTGCCGAGTTTTTATAAACATTAAATTTTATACAATGAATATAATTATGACTGCAAAAAATAAATTTAATATAATTTTTAAAAAAAAATTATGATTTAAAATTTCCTTAAATTTTGTACAAATATTGTGCAATACATCTGAGTGTTTAGAAACAAATTACGTTCACTTCATATAAAATAACTTCATTTGATATAAAGTGGGAAGTATAAGCATTACAAATATAGTAGATTTTGAAAAAAAAATGTATCAGAATAAAAAACAGCATTATTTTGAAAAACCTAAAGCACATATTTTTGTATAAAATGTGGAACGTCATAAAGAAAATCCGCTTTCAGCATTCAAATACAATTTTCTAATGTTCTATTTGTCAAATTCTCATAATAATACATATATGGGATCAGCGAAACGCTCTCTATGCTTTAACAGTAAAATACAAAAAAAAAAAAAAAAATTAAAGCAGGAACCTGAAACCTTTATACCTTTGTGTGTAGCAGTTACCTTAAATAAAAGTGATTGAGTATAATTTTAGTAACTATTAAGATTTCATAATAATTATTGATTAAATGTGTGAGAGTCGTGGAAAATTCTATCTTTAATCTACGCATTTATTCAAAAAATGATGCTACCATTAGAGAAGGTGATTGGGAATTAAAAGAAGAGGGGGGAGGAAAAAATTAATAGACAACCAAGATTAATGTGGTCGGGTCCTTTTGGGGGAGTATAAGGGGAACGACACATACGCATACAATATGGGCAAAGAAGTAAAAATTGACAGTTTATACCAGCTTTACTGTGATTTAGTTTTAATACTAGAATTTAATTTTTTTTCAAATTTTTATTAATACTATACAATATAATTTTCATCTAAAAAAGAATTTTGCGCCTGTATTACAACGAAATAGAGATATTTCGTGAAATAAAAATTGATCAGTGATAATTTCATTAAAAAAAAGTGTAGCTCATTTAAAATAAACACCAAAAAAAAATTATAATTTGCCAAAAATCCTACCAGTGTGTACTGCGGTGTCATACAAAACGGTCGGTCCTGACGCACGAATCTAACAACATTGCCGCGATGCACGGCATTGTATTTTGTGCATAATTCCTCAACATATTTCTTAAAAATAATTAAGGAAATGAAAAGGAACGATAATTAGGTGATAAGACAACAGGGTATGTACAAATGTTTTATTTATAATTCCTAGTTTTAGTTGGATAAAATTGAATAAAAACTTAATTTCCCCCCAAAAGAATGAAAGGTGGTTATACCCCCCCCCCTCTCCCCAACCTAATCGCCAACCAATGGCTCATGTAAATTATTCTAATACTACAGTAATCTTGTAAAAACGCCATGTTCAGCAGAGCATTTTTAATGGTAAAATTAAAGCTCATTTTACTAATTTTATTTTTTATGTGATGTTATCATTAAAGAATTTTTATCAATATGTTCAATGACTTAAGTTCAGCATTTTTGTACAGGAAAGATTTTTTTAAAAAATAAAGATTTCACCCAAGATAAGCATCTCCCCGATTTAAAAAAAAATTCTTACACAATAGAAAAAATAAACTTAATATTTGTAATAAATGGGACCAATTTATTTAAATTTTGTGGTATGAAGTAAACTAGGCATAACAATTTAATTTTGCAATGCTCTGTTATTGGTTTATTTAAGAGATTCATACAAGGCTAAAGCACTGAGCAAAAATGTATAGAATATTTTTTAAGTACAACTAAACATACTCGTAATTTGATTAATCAAAATTAATGAAAAATTTCGTTTTGCTTTACTTATTTTCCTTTTTTTACCCTGTTAAAATCCTTTAAAAACTTTTTGTAATTAATTTTTATCGTTCTACTTTATTTTAAATAAAATATCAATCATTTTAAAATTCATATTGTTGGTCCAATCATCAGTAGTCCTCGTATTACTTTTAAATGGTTACTTTATATCTTATTACTTTTAATTAGTACTTTTATAATATATTACTTTTTTAAATGGGAGCTTTTATATCATGTTACTTTTAATGGATATTTTTCTATCGCATTACTTTTAAATGGGTAATTTTATAATGCATTAATTTCAATTGACAAATCACATTTTATTCAGATACTTTTATATCTCATATTTTATTAAAGTGGTGAATCGTATTACTTTTAAGGTATCCGCCTCCCTTTAAAACGCGATTTGTGGTCAAAGAGTCGATTTTTTGTTTACGGTCTATTATTAAAGGCGGATTTCTTAGCCTTCTAGAACAGTTTCATTTTTGTTTCTATTTGACGTAGAACTTGAATTATAAGCGTTTTAATAATAGTCTGCGTCAAATTTTAGAACTAGAAGTAGCATTCTGCTACCGGAAAAGGAACTTTAATGTTTGTTTTTCATTGATATTTTACGTAATATCGCCATCAAAATATCTCCTACATGCAAGATGAAGTTCCTAAGACCCAAAATGCAAATGAATATTTTAATGGTGTAATATGATATAGAGTACTAAAGGAAGTTTTTGTTTTATTGAAAACTTTGAAATTGGGTGCATATGATGCAATTATACAATTTACCGAAGGACATCAAGGCGGCTTGAAAGTCTTAAATCAGCTGAACGTTGAAAATCCGGGCTACTTCTCTGTAAAGGGATACGAAAAGTTGAATTACAATCGAATCAGAGATTTGAAACGTTATACAACACATGTTACATGTAAGAGTGGGAAAGTTTTAAAGACCATCAGGAAGAAAAAGATAAGTTATTTAAATAATACAGATAGTGAGCTTTACAAATCAGGGGTATTTTAATATTAAATTTTTATTTAATTAGGTAAGTGTCTGAATTGAAATGCATTTTCAGCTTTTTCTCAAAATCAAGATTTTCGTATTTTGCTTCAGTGCAAATCATCGTATTGAAAAAGGTTATGTATATAATATTATGAAATTTTCATGGAATACTCTATGAAAATGAATTTAGGATTTGAACCTCTCCTATTGTTTTAATTCGATTACTTTGCATTTTTTTGAAGATATGTCATAACTTATCAAAAAAAATTTAAGGTTTTTTTGTGTGTTAAAGTACGACTTCCTATAAATATTTAATTTTCAGGGTTATAATTGTGAGAGAAGCACAAATCCTAAATTAGATTTAATTCATCATTATAAAAATTACAGAACTGAAATATCTCTATTTAAATCCCAGTTTTAGTGTTTTGCGCAAGTTCCATTTTACTGCTATATTTATGAGTTTTTTGAGCTGAAATATCAAAACAATTTTTAATTTATGCAAATTTTACATTCTATTTTAAGTTTTTCATCGTATCTTACAATATAATGCATATAAAATGTTATTTTTTCAATTATTTAAAAAAATCCTCTTCGGAGGTAGGCGGATACCTTAAATGGTAAATTGAATTATTCTAAAATGGATGCTTTTAAATTGTATTACTTTTAATTGGATACTTTTGGATTGTATTTCTTTTAATGGTAAGATGCATTACTTTTAAATGGATAGTTTTAAAATTGTATTGCTTTTAAATGGTAAGCCCCATTACTTTTTTAAACGGGCACTTTTATATTGTATTATCTTTAAATGCGTTCTGACGTGTATTTTCCTTCAGAAAGAGACTGGAAATTTGACTTAGTATGAAGCGATCACTGGTAAATAGGTATTTTAATTGGATCCATCTAAAAAATTTAGCGCTGACTCGGATATGAATAGACTGGTGGTGAGATAATGTAGCATTGTAAAATGTTAAGTATTGTAGTGGACGCGGGTGGATTTTATTCATAGCCATGGTACATATCTCGATTTTAGAATATTCGATCAGAAAGAATAAATGCTTGTTAAGAACTTGATTCTCTCATTTTTTTGACTTGGTAATTCGCGTCTGAGCTTTATTTACTTGCAATGGGTTAAATACAAGTTAATAGCGAAACTAGAACATCTCATATTTAATAAACAAACAGTCGTTCTAGTGGATTAGCAGTCAAAAATAGTAATCCAGAATATGGCTCCTTAAATAATCAGAAGTTAATAGGAAGCAAAGTTATTTTAGTATATTATGCAATGCACGTGTCTTTTCCCAAATATGGTGGAGGAAAATGTCTTTGATTATAGCTCACGATTAATTGATGTAACTACAATTGATCATAAAAAAAAGTTATCTAAGTTTCGTGCCTATACATTTCCTTAAGCATTTATGTAGCGTTCCAAGAGTGGTTACTAAAAATAATTCGGGCTGAATTTTACAATGATTACACTATTATATCATGAATTCATTTTTTTTATTATCATTAAAATACTGTTTGAGAGCTTACATTCCTTGATGCTTTCGTGTATCCTTGTCCTACGTAATTATTGCCTGGAACGCATTGTCATTATATATAAATAGACCATTATCTTTGAAATCAAAATAAACTTGACTTTTCCCTTCAGTTACTTATTTTCCTTATCAATAGAAATTTTAATATTAAGAAACACTAAGTCGATTAAAGGAATCCCACATGTTTGAATATAAGAAACTCCAATGTTTTGAAATTTTTATAAGCCTCCATTTCTTATACCACTTAAAATGAACATCTTTTAACATAAGATTGGTAATGGTAGTGATTTAGCTAATTAAATGCATAATTTGATATAGCATTTATGTTATTTTTATTATGAGTGAAAGCTCACTTAGTGGAGCATTGAGCGTTTCTTTAGGTTCCTAGGGATGATTTCCATTTGGGAGATTCTTTTTAATGAGTTAAGCAATAAAACCTCGTCAATTCTACCGAGGATTTCGGGAGGTAAGGCGACGTACAATAATCAAGAAAAGACCATGTCACCGGGAAATCCACGGTGAAAGTGACGATGTGTATGAAAACTCGAGCTTTATGCTTTCCATCTTCTCCTCTTATGCATAGAAGGATAAAAACTGCTAGTTGAGATGTTTTCTATCACCCCTTAAATTTTTGCTGATGAGTGTTGTTCTGTGAGTTTATACATTGGACTTTTATGTATATCAATCATTATATTTTTAGTTTATCGTTTTCTATCGTTAATTCTGGTTTTTTGCAAGATGGAAGTCTATGATATAGGGACAATCAGGCTGAATTTCTAACACCACCACTAGGACAGTAGGGAATGCATTTAATTTTAATTCTTTTTGAGTGTGATAAGAAAAGTACATGGTTGGTCAAGAAATGTGTTAGATATTTGTTAAGCTATGGTTTTTTTCCTAGGAAGGCATAGCCGTTATCTGGTGGTCGCAGTATTGTGGTGGACGATGTCATTAATCATCCGAATCAAATATATCCTAGGAAATCATAATTTATCAATTTACGTTTCGCTCGCATTAAATGTCATTTAGGAAACCAAATCGTCTGGTTTACGTAGACAAAATTTTAGTGATGTCATCCACTGCAATATTGTTGCCGCCAGATAACGGCTCCGCTTTTTCGAGGAAACTGTAGCTTTATTGACTAGCAATTAATGTAAAAGGCAAGTATAGGAACTATTCAGTATGATTTCTGGTGCCAGATTTATTCCAATATGTATTCCAGTTAAGCCTGCTTCTAGAGCATATGTTTCAGGAATAAGTGTGGGAATTTCTATATGTAAAATAATAAATGTATATTTACGCATATAAACCCAGAATTTACCGAACTTTTTTATGGTCTACTTATTTATACGATTCCACGAATTCGCGAAAGACGATAAATCGCCAAATATAGCTCCTTTTTATCTCTTTAGTTTCTATGTCTTAAGTTTATGAGGATATTAATTCTAAAATAATTGATAATTCTTTTTATGAAAATGATTTGTTTTATTTTCGGGAGTGTTTATATTATTCTGATAAGTGTTATTAGTTGCATCTTTGCCCTGAACGAAAAATCTTATGTTGGCGAAATTTGTTCCCGGATAACGGAAAAGTATCAAAACGTACGCTAGAAATAATAATAGAATTTCTTAGGTAATGTGCACAGAAAATTCACAACAGAAGAAGATTATTAATTTAATCATTATGCAGAAAGAAAAAAAAGTTATTTGCATACCTTTCTTTGAATTTATTTCGTATACTGCGACTGGCGGATGACAAATGAATTAAAAAGCAGATTTTAGGTTTGGTCGGTTTTGAGTTTCAAATATGTGATATGATTCTTTTCTTTTTGCTGTCTATTTTTGTGAACATTTATTTTTCTCTTTTCACAGCAACCCTAATATCCCAGATGAAGTGAATTGGCCCGTCTTCAAGACAGACGATCCTAAATACCTTATTTTAAATGACGAAGAGAAAGTAATGCTCAAGAGACTCGATGATAATCGCTGCGAGTTTTGGAGAGAGAGATACGAAGCCTAATCCGCTCGTATTATTTCATTTAGAAACCTGTGGATTAGTCAAACATGTGTATTAGAAATGAGCCATCTGTTCTTGGTTTTACATTTTTTTTTTTTTCTTTATAAGAGTGGTTTTAGTTAAAATATCATGGATTATTAAATGTATTAGCATTTAATAATGAGTTCATAGAGGAAAACAGTGAAGGCCAATTACTGCCAATTTTTCAGGATCTAATTGCTTCTGCCTTTTTTGGTAATTTACATGTGGTGGTAGATCATTTTAAGTGTTGGGGATTAAATTTGTGTGATTTTAATGTTATTTTTCACTGTTTGTTTGGGAAATCTATACGCTCCGCAGCTTGTTAAATTAGTAATGATATATTATCAAGATATCCTGGGTCATGAAGAGTAACAGGATTTAAATAACTTATTTGTAGAAGAAAATGGTGAAGGTCCAATTTCTGCCAATTTCCCAGGATCTTGTTGCGGTTGCATTTTTTTGGAGCTTTACAACATGTGGTGCTGAAAAATTTTATGTGTTAGGAATTAATCACGTAAAATCATGCAAAATTGTGTTCTGATGTTAGTTTTTATAACCTGTTCTATAAATTCAAAAGCATCGCAGCTTTTCTGATAAGTAAAACACAATATCAAGAAACATTTGACAATTATAGAGAACTTTCTGTTTCTGCACCTCTAAATGCGTGTGCATTATTTTACAAGTAATTAATGAAAGGAAAGGCAAAATCAATTTGTTTTTCGTTGTCATTAAAAACAAAAAGGTATGTAATGTCAAAAAAAAAAAAAAAAATCTAAGTAGTAGAGCATTCATATAAAATAGTAAGCAATTGGAAATACAGAGTGGGCCCAAAGTTTAAAATGAATAGAATTTTTAAGATTTCAAAATAATAGAATATACATACATACATATATATATATGTGTGTGTGTGTGTATGTATATATATATTACATACATATATATTACATATATATATATATATATATATATATATATATATATATATATATATATATATATATATATATATATATATATATATATATATATATATATATATATATATATATATATATATATATATATATATAAGTTTCGAACTACTAGCGTAAAGTAATATCTCTTATACGAGTTCTATTGTCCAGTCTGCACATACAAAATTTTCTTATCACATTTTTCATATGATCTTGCAATATTGTATGTTACAACCCTCGAAGGTTTCCATTTGAGCAATGGATTTAGAATGATTGGTGATAACACACGATCTTTAAAGCACCCCTAAAGAAATAAATATGATGTAGTGAGAAAGCGCAGGGAACTAAGAACTTATTCCAAGTTCTGGAATCGATGCTCCTGGTTTTTCATTTGTGATATTCATAATACGATCGAGATAATCTAGATTGAGAACCAATCGTTATCTTCCCGTTCTTGGAGTATGTTTGATAGGTCTTTGTTTCCCGAAAGGTTTCATAAAGGTGGATGTCATAGACCAAGAAAGGGGCCTTTTTTAATTAAACAGTGCTCATATTCTTACTGTGTGAGGACAAAACAAATTGATTTGTATGCACTTTTCACATATTGCTCATTTGTGGATTTTCTACAAATAAAATCTTAAACTTAAATTTTCAGATTCAGATTCTTATAAAATTAATCGGTTTTGCCAATTTCACTTCCGCATGTGTTAACGTTTTTAGTTCTGTTAAGTTCTAGAATAAACAGAATTATTCAAAATGATTATTAATTAGTGTAAAGTAAGCGTACTTTTGAGCCCCAGGCTCCACCGAAGTAAGTACTGTATAGAAAATAAAATCACTTCAAATTTTTAATACATTTTTACTTTCACGAGTAAAACACTCCAATGTACAAAAACGATACCAATGCTAACTATGAAAACAATAAAACCCGAAGACTCTGCCATAAAAATCAATTATTAAACATAATATTAAAATAAGAGCATACGATCCATTATTAAAGTAGTCAATAATATTCTGTTCGGCTATTAAATTAAAAACAGACGATAAAATATTAAATTAAATATATCTTAACAATGTAAATATACCTTAAGCACACTAAATGTTATTGTTATAATCAGAATGTATTATAATGTCAACCTTTGGAACTTACCTCCATGACCCAATATTTTTGCTGACTCCATTTTCTCAAACCAGCAACATATTAGCATATATTAAAAAAATAAATATTCACAAAAAATATTTACATCTTAAGTTCTTATGTGACTTTCGGCCCAACCTGTATATTTGAATTATTCTTAAGTTCAGAAATATCTAAGAAGAGAAATAAAAATATTCGAAGTTTGTATAAATCAAAAACTCAATCCGAAAATATCACAAAACAAACAAAAAAAAAATGATTAGGTATTATATTGGTAAACTAGTTTTACTGATTCATCCCTCTGAAAATCATTATTTATGTTTTTCATCTCTTAAAACAGCAAATATGAAAGATGTTTTAATTTTAATATAATATCTAAGCAACAAAATTAACTATATTAATCACGTTTTTATTTAAATTTTCAACTGAAAATTATATGTTAATTCAATGACCTAATCACTTAGTAAAAGAAACCATACTTATATATATTAATATTTAAAAATAAATAATATTGGAGTCGGTGCTTCTAGCTACTCATTATATAAGTATTACTTTTTATTTCTGTTCTAAAATGACCGTAACATTTGAAGCTTGATTGAAAAGTAATTCCTCTATGCCCAACACTTTTTTTTTTTTGATTTTGTGACACGATTTTCAAAAGTAGTATTGTGCCTGGAAGTTAGATGTATCATCTGTGTTATGCATTGTTTATTTTTTTATATGGTCTTCATCCTTTCCCACTCAGGAGCCCCAAATGCGTAATTAGTCTGGCAAACTTGTCGGAGCAAAATTCTTGTGAATGTTGTGTAACGGTTTCGCACGTGCATTTTCCGTCAACCATCTTTGGGGCTTTTCAACGACGTTATTTGATTTGAGAACCGAGACTGAGGAATAAACCATAGCTTATATAAATTGCCATTGCAATGTAATGAAGTGGTGTGAAAGTGACAAGATGGTTCAGAAAGCGAGTTTTGACGTTTTCGTAAGCGGCGAAGAGTTTGACAGTCAGAGGAAGATTTTACGCGCACCACAATTGGTGCTAAAAAATTAAATAGTCTTCAGATAGCTGAGATTAGAATTGAATCCTGTAAATTTATTCCCGACTCAAACCCACTTGTGTGGCTATTGAGATTAGTAGGAATTCCAGTTCATTTTTGCTGAGGCGTTTTCCACTCTACATTCATTATAAAACATATGCTTCATAATCACTCAATCAGAATCGAATAAAATCAGTTTCACTGAACTTAAAGTTTCGATGGTTCAAATAAATAGTTGCAAAGTCAAGGCCTCATAGTTGTCAATATCTGGCTTTAATTACAGCTTTCACCTCTTCTTCAGAACAAAAGTGATGTCCCTTAGGGCGATCTTTCTTCTTCGGGAAGATGTTCAAGGTCAAGGGTAATGACGCCTCGCTGTTTCAACCTTTTCTCCATTTGTGTTGAAATCCTCTTTAGATCTCGACAACAAATGATACTTAAAAATGAAGGAAACAAATTCGATGCATAGGTAACACATATAACTTCAGACATAGTAAGATTTTGAAAATCGGGTAAAAAATGAAAATGATAAGACCATTGTAATTTTGGGCTATTCGCGATTTTCTCTTCACTGACCTTCGGGAAATTTTAGTAATTGTAATTTAAAACAATAACAACTCATTGCCAACCAAATGAAACGTGACTAGGTAAATTAGATGAAGAGAAGAAGTGTAGTCAATTGAATTAGAAATACTGATATGTAAGCAAAACAAAACTGAGAGGAAAAAGGAAAGAAAATAAAAGATAACGACAAGTTTAAACTTGTTGTAGATTGGAGTGAATAATCTAATTAACTGTTTATATAGAAAGTATTTGGAAATAACTCCTGATCAGAATAATAAGAATCGAATCTGTTGTAATCGAGATGTGTTTGAAACGGAACGAGGGATTTTGTGAGCTAAGACTTTATTATTTCAACATAAACTAGGATTATTTGAGTTAAAAGTGATTTGAGAGAGAGAGAGAGCGAGCGATGTTACATTTTATTTTATCGATAATAAAGATAATAGTCATTCGCTTACGTATCCAATTTTGTATTTTGAATTTATTGATTAGTTAATTAGACTTTAAAATGGCTGTATAGTTAAATATTGAAGAAAGATCGCCACAACATTACTTTTCAATCAAACCACTTATACATATTCTATTCCATTACTCACGCAAAATATTGTAACGAAATGAATAATTGAAGCGAGATTCAAGTGTTTACATTTTCATTTCTGCTTCTACGTATTTTAAGATTTTTTAATGCTCAATTTTTAATAGAATAAATTATGAAATAAAAAAAGCATATGTGATGCCGATTTGATTATATTTGTGACTTTTTTGTTGACAATTTCTTGGAAAATTTATTTTTAGTTCAAATGTATGTATTTGCGAATAAAGGTTGTGAGTGAAAATTACAGAAACTGAAAAATCATTGGTTTTTTGTTTTGTTTTAAAGAATTACACTGTGTTAAAACCAAATATAATACGCACATTATCTGCAAAAGTAATGAGCTTAAATATTTTTTCAAGTGAAAGAACATCGAATGTAAATTGTTTCAATAATATAAATTCTTTTTACTAAGTAGTTGCTTACTGATTACAAAAATTCTAACTAATATTACTTTTCGATTAAAAATTTTCTCAAAGGTGTGTATTTCTGATAAATTTAAGGAATAAAATATTAAACATTAATAACATTTCACATTTAGTTGTATTTATTACAAATGCTAGTAAAATTTAAAAATCTCCGGCTTAGAGCGCTAATATGATATAATTTATAATGATTAGAAATTTATATTTTTTTAAAACCATTTTTCTTTAATATGACTTTACATTCTCTACATTTGCATGAACTTTTAACAAAAAGTAATTCTTAGAATTTTACAATTTATTTATTTAGCTGTTAGGACCATAAGACTTATTTAGACGTTTACAATAAATAAATAACACAAAGAAAATATTTTTAAAATTAGTTAAGTAATGGCAACAAATATATTTTTTTAAAAAATATATCTCCTTCGAAATAAGATATAAATATGCTTCTGTAACTTTCAGAACGAAAATAAAGAGACCATTTTAAAACCAATATTTGATTTGAATATTGGGCATTAAAACTATGAGTCAAGAGAGCATAGTTAAAATTGAATCAGCCGAAATCTTTTTAAAGGAATTGACAACTTTTAATTTAATACAAAAAAAAAAATAGATTTTTCTTCCAAAAACTATAAAAATATTTGCTTTTATTGAAGTTACACAATCACCATTAATAATAATAAAAAAAAAAAACAATCCCAAAGAAAAGAACATCTTTTTCAAAAATGGGGATCGCAAGTTTAAGTATTTTTTATCTATGCACTGAGATTTGTTTCATCCTTTGCTTTTTATTTAATTACGCATGCGTCATAAGACCCTATGTCTTCTGTCAATTATTTCTAACCACTCTCGTTGCTATAATAACGAATGGTTACCAACTACAATCAACAATCGCTCGTGGCTAAACTGAGTTGCAATCAGCACCATCTATTGGGAAAAGGCAGTTTTTTTATTACTAGATGTCCATCTTAAGTTTTACACATTAGAAAATGAATTTAATAAATAAGTTTTCTCTGTCATGGTGATATTTTAATTGAATTACGAAAATGAATTTAAGAAAGAGATGAATTTAATATAACTAATTTTTAATATCTCATTGGAATAAATACTTTCGTAAATGTAGCTAATTCTTTTGAATAATTAAGTGCAGCTTACAGGAGTATTGGTAGACTATATAGTTGTATGAATGCTTCATCTGCCAAATCGATTAACTCCTTAAAACACGAATTTTAAGAAACATATAGAAAGTATAAGATATAATAAACTTGGAGTAATTGTTATTATATGGGAAAAAAACTGTAGTAACAGTTTTTTTCGCGATTAAGGGAGTTAATCGATTTAGCAAGTGAAAGAAAATTATTAATTCAAATTCAGTCTTCGAATTACTTTTTATTACGGAAAAACTTCATCGTATAAATGTATGTTTTATTTAAAGAGTTTAGCAAAAAAGGATAATAACTATTCTGTTACATAATATTGCGAGTATTATTACATTGTTTAAATTGATTTATCATCAATATAAATGATATCTTCTTCGTTAGCTGTATTTCAGCTCCAGTCATGTTTATTTACATATTAAGTATGATGAGTATTGTAAAACCATATTAAGGTTTTACAATACTCATGTTTAATAAGAGGAATGAATTTTTTTTCCTTCAATTACATCATATCTCTCCTCTTTTCTCTTGTCACAGTTCTGTCTATTGGATGCAATAAAAGCTGGTTTACATTTTCCAGACATAGTGGTCTACCTGCTACACATTGTCTTATATTAATGGCAGGAAATTCGGTATCTTCGTAAAAGTCACACTAATAATTATATGAGGTGGGGTTTCGACTTTTCTAATTTTATGCTGTGCATTTTGAGCCAATTTACTGATATCCCTGTAACTATTACATTTCTGGTTATTGATAGAAATTTTAAAATACTTGCAGAGAAAAAGTCCTAATGCGTTATTTGAACTATATAAAACGGAGCTTTCTTTTTCTCAGGTTTTTTATTACATTTTGTAACATCCGGTTACCCCGGGTGTTATCTTGTGCCATCCTAATATCTAATATTAAACAATATGACACCAATAATTACAGAACCACCAAAACAGCTTTCAACATTTATTAATATATATCCACTAAGACAATAATAATATAGCTCTCCAGGTTAAGTTTATTAACACTTTAATTCAACCCACCAATAATAATCTAACAGCTTCTTACCAACCGCAAGTCTGAATCAGGAACAACTGCTGAAAACACTAGAACAATTCTCAATCCGAATGGTTTACACTCGGACCTCAACTCTAATCTTTAAATCAGCCTTTCAATACTTATAGCATTTAGATTCCACCTCCTCTCGTTACAACGCCTCTCTGATCCTCCTTCCGATACTCTACTCCTTCAGATGGAGTTTATATACTTCTTAATTTAACCGCTTCACTTCATTCCTAACTGCTTTGCATATTACATTCTTCATCACGTTTCATTTTTGGTTGTGCAAAGGTTGTTTAGCGAAAGCAATCAATCTCAATTGAAAGTCCCCAAGGTTAGTGAAGAGAAACCGCGAATAGCCCAATGTCACAATTTTACCAATCTGGATTTTTTTTTGCTTGAGATTCCATAATAATTAATTGTGATTCATTAGGCTTGTAATTGTGTCCTCTTACTAGAAATTTCATTTCAATCGATTCAGTTCGTATTTCTGTACTTTGAAGTAATTTCAATAAACTTATAACAGCTTTAATATTTCTGTTTTGTCTCGTATATGAGTCTGAATATGTTAGTATTTTTTTATAGTTTTTGGCACAAATCTTTATATACCTCCCTAAACATGAAGAAATTTCTAGAGACCCGCGAGATCCTTCTGTTTCTGGCCAAACGAACATGTGACACATATTTTTATATTCAAAGTAGAGTAAAAAGAGTGCAGCGGGTTAGTTAGATTTTTATAATGATATAAATACATTATAGCATGGAGTTAATCAGATTGGCTTCTGAAATAAATTATTTATTATTCAATGGCTAAAAAGATTTTGTCATTTAGTGGTGTTAATACTTATTATTAGAGGAATTCGTTTCCAATATATACAGTTAGGAGTCAATCAAGTGCTTTGATATTGAAATTTAATAAGATTCAAAAAATGGAGTTAATCGATTTGGCAAGTGAAGCATCTATATATATATGTTGGATAAAAACCAAAACGTTTTAATATTACATTGAGAATTTTTTGAAATTTAATATGCAGCGACTCCCGTCAACAACAATATCAGAAGTTAAAATGCCTTACTTAACCATCCAGAAGAAATGTCTTTTCAGCCTGGTTGGTAAGAGCATGAAAAAAAAAAAAAAAAAAAAAAAACGCGACCGTTCAACTTTCCTTCGGACCCACTAGTCCAGGGTTTGAAACAACGCTGCCGCATCAAGGTGAACAAGTCTCTCCCCCTCCACGGGGTCGGAAATCTACCAGTCGCCGAAGTGGTGACAAAGGAAGGATTTTCTCGAATACACTAGATGGCAGCACAGCTTATCCCTACTGATTGCATATACCCTCGACGCAAAACTCTTGCCATTGCACGTCTGAAACAAACGCACACAAATCACGACAAGTAATATTTCGGCTCTGGTGCACGTGTCGACGAGACCCGCCACTCAACACGAGACAGCCGATAATTCAAATGGAAAACTTTCCCAAGCAAAACTCAATTCAACAGGGAGGGGGTGTATATCACTTGCAGTAATGGCTGAAAAAATCAAAAAAAGCAACATTCTGTATAAACCAATGTATCTCTTCGTATCCTCACAATGATACTGGAGGGAGAGTATGCAGCAACTCTCTTCTACAGCAATATCAGAAGTTAAAACGCCTTACTTAACCACCCAGAAGAGATGTCTTTTCAGCCTGGTTGGTGTGATAAAAAGCGACTGGTCAGCTTTCCAATGGTCCAGGGTTCGAAACAACGCTGCCGCATCAAGGTCAACAACTCTCTCCTCCTCCTCGGGGTCGGAAATCCACCGGCTGATGAAATTCCGTCAAAACCATGCATTTTTAAAAGCATCATTTTTGTACTTCTGAGAAATCCTATACCTCAATCTTTTTATCCATCAAAATAATCCTTCGTTAACTTCGTTGAGACCAAATTGACATAAAATCTGTCTGAATCAAGTATTTTTGACAGCATCGAAGAAAGGAAATTGTTGTCTAGATACTAGAGCCCGATCTCCTAGTTGGAGTTTATGGCTACTAAATCTCAGGTAAACAGTGAATTACAGTATTAAGATAAACTGAGAGATTATAATATTTGTCCGTAATTATTTATGGTTCTTGAACCATAATTCAATTTGATATATTAAACTTTCAAAGAGACAGAGAAGAAATCCAAGAAAACTAGAGACTAAACAAGCGAAATTATTTAATATCAATGCCTAGAATTTAAAAGGCTCTCTCCGGTTTTCATTCCTAGTCAACAGTTGTAATTATAATTGAAATTAAGTTATCTTACAGAGGCCTCTGTTCTAATAGCCTGATAGTCCTTGTTAAATATTATGTCCAGTCCTTATGATCGCCCCAATTCTTTAGTCAACAGTTGCCATTAGCTCCGGATAGTAACATTTGCTACCCACTATATCTCATCAATTTCTCCTTACTTATATCTCATTATATCGGAATAATTTCACTTTATTTCGACCTGCATCTGATTAACATAATCACTTTTCATTTTGGTTGGGGAGAAATTTTTATTTTATGCAATCAAGCTCAATAAAAGTTACCAAGGTTAGTGAAGAGAAATTCATGAATAGCCCTACGTCAAAAGATAATGTTAAGTTCCAACAGCGATATGAATTTTCTGCATAATGAACATTTGTGTTTAATTACATAGCAACTGTTTAATTTGAGATAGTAAGTTTATGGTCATGTTGTGACGTTGGACAATTAGCGTTTTTCTTCTCTCTAACTTAGAGGATTTTTTTAAAATTTTAATTGCATACAGTTACAACTCCTTATCAACTAAATAAAAAGTGATTAAATAAATAGATAAAGATAAGGAACGCTGTTAATTGAATTATAGATAATGATATATAAGGGAAATAGAACTGAAATAAAGGAAATAGAGGCTAATGATAAGCTGATAGATACTTGTAAATTGGATTGATTGCAATTAATCACGAAACTTGAAGCGACTCTTAATTACAATAATAAGAGTTTAATATGTAGTTAGCAAATAAGGAGTGTGTGAGTCGGAATAATTGGTTCAATTAGCCAAGACTTTGTTATTAGAATATAAACTAGGAGTAACTGAGTTAATAGTATTTAGAGAGAGAGAGAGAGAGATCGTGAATATTTTATGTTAATAGCTAATAAACTGTATTATCTTTCCCTTAGTATCTTATATTGGAGTCTCGAAATTATTGACTATTTATTTAGACTTTAAGATGGCTGTAGGGTTAGTTAATGAAGGAAATACGTCACAATATACGCTAAAAGTGTGTTAAGTGCTCTGTAATTTTGGAATATGTTTTCAAAAATAATTGCAAAATAATGATAAAAAAAAGAATTATTTAAATATTTAAAGACGATAGAGTTTATTGTTTTATCAACCAATTCTTAATTTCAATTTTTACTGGCATTTTGTATTTTTTTTTAATATCCTGCATAACGGAACTTATTTTTGGTACACTATTCCAATGCCCTATTGTTCAGTTGCTTCGAGTGCCTTAGAAAATATATATATATCCTCCTTCAAACGCAACAGCAAGTCAATATAATAATCACTGTTGATCAATATACCTTTTTCGAGGTAGTCAATGAAAATCACGCCATGCGTATCCCAAAAAACTGACGCCATGACTTTGCCAGCTGACTGCTGCGTTTTCGGACGCTTCGGACGGCTTTCGCCAGCTGTGCGCCACTCAGATGACTGCCGCTTCGACTCTGGAGTGTAGTGATGTATCCATGTTTCGTCCATGGTCACGTTTGGGTTATGAGATTGTACACCCCGAGTCTACGATAGTTTGCTCTTACGCAAAGGGCTGGTTATCTAGGGAGGGGGGGGGGTAATTCCATTACCGGATTATATGGCAATTTCGTAAGAATTCAATGATGAGACTCAACTTGTTTTACTTCGTTTAATATTTGGAGAGATGAAGGTATTTACACATTGAAATATATATACAAGTTATCTCTATTAGGAGTAAACAGTTTTTCCGAGACAAAGATAACTGTCTAATTAATCTTGATGCTATATCGGCATTGGCGTGGGAACGCGCTCGGGCGTTCGGAGCATACTTCCGACGCGGGTAATACAAAGGAGAAGAGAAGCGGAAAGTGGGGGAAAGAAAGTGAGAACGAAATATCACTCAGCTTTATTCAGGAATAGGTGGCGCTGCATGAGCTACCACATGACGCTGATTCGTGGTGTCATCTATCGAGTAACTGAGGAACTGGTTTTACAGTACATTGGAAAATACAAGTAATTCTTTGAAAATTAGCTAGAAAATCCCCCCCATATATATATATATATATATATATATATATATATATATATATATATATATATTAATGTATGTATGTATGTGTGTGTGTGTAAGAAAGTTGCTGTAAAAAATGTTACTCTTATCAAAAATTCGTGATGTCTTCCGAACAAAAGATTAATCTGAATTTCAAACAGAGAAAAATAAGAATTATGACGCAACAATGTCTAGGCGTAATATTACAAGCGATTACTTAAAGAAGGAACCGTAGTAAAAACGCATGCAAAACAGACACGCGTGCAACTGAACCGCGCGTTAACGGTGACTGACTGTAAATTTTCTTATAGAGAAATAGAAATCATGAGCTTTCAAAAGAGTAATTATAGGATATTATAAAATCGAAAGTTGCTATAATAAATGAAATATTAGTGACACCAAAAATGTTAAAAATACAAAAAATTGAACTTCCTAAAACCAGTTCAAAACAAGATAATATTACCTCTTTCAGATGCTAATTTTTATTAAAAATGAAGTTTTTTTTATCTATTAAAAATAATCTAAAAAAAGCCGAAGCAGACAAAAGTCAAAACAAGGGAAGTAGTTTTAAAGTGATAGCTTTATACTACTAAAATCAAACGCATTAATAAGAATTGACTTAAAACCCGTACCTAAAAATAAACTATTAATTATTATTTAGAATTAATCTGATATGTGAATGAGAATTGTTGTGAATAAAAATAGTTTTAAAAATTTAAACACATTAAATTGTAAAAGATTAATAATGATATCCAAACAAAATTTAAATGTGAGAAGGAAAATAATAAAAAGTTAGAATCAGAATAAATGTAAAAGAATCACAAAAATGAACAAATGAGATCATGGTCGTATAATATTCAGAACACAGTAAATTTTATACTTGAGGAAGTATGGAAAAAAGTCCAATTAAAATCACGATAACCTTATTGAACCACATATTAAAAATCAAAGTAAAACAGAATGGAACTTTGTTTTCCTTTTTTTTATTAATAAGAGCTTTTCAAGTCAAGGTTGGTCATACAACTTTACTTTCCAACAGCTTTTACACGTTTTATTTGCTTTTCAGAGGAGACTGAGTGATCAGACGATTTTACTGTGTGTTTAATGCAAAATGGCCATTTCGAATGATGGGGATGTCATTAAAAGATAGACTTTTATATCCTCATATTATGCGCATAGCATTATCTCTATTTAATGGGGAAAATAGGGTTATCTTTTCGAATACAATGTGTATTCCTGAAAGTCGTCTGTTTTATAACGCTGAGTCATGTATTTTGGTCTTTTTGTAATCATAGGAATCTCAATACATTTTTGTATATCTCATTATCCTTACAATTCAAATGCAATTTTAAATTGTGTTAAAATTGATTAAATCTTAAATAATGTCACTAAAGTTCCATATTCATTCTGTCTGTTGTATCTTGTTAGGAAATTTCTGCAGCAGTTTAATTTTTTTCGATTTGAATACTAATACTCAAAAAACTTTAGAATACGCCTAACGTATCAACATATTATATTAAAACAATACTCATTTATAAATAATATAATGCAAAATAATCAAATACCACTCCTTTTTTTTTCGGTAAAAATCGTGTAAAAATGAAACCATTTGAATTAATTGTCTTGTAAAACGAGGGCAAGGGTATACAAATATTTTTAAAAGGTTATAAAGGGTATAATAAATCGTTCTTACAATTTGACAAATTATTCGTGAAAAGCCATACTTTCAGCATGTTTTGAAAGTAAATAATGAATAAAACATTTTTTTTTCATCACACAGTTTTTGATATATGAAAACAAAAAGTACTAAAAATATTTTTCAGCGACCACTTGTGATTTTTCTAATTTAAATTTTTAAAAATATTTTTATTTTAAAATATACGAAACATTTTCAAAACACTTGGAAACCAAAAATGTAATATTTACAATGTGTCTATGCTTGATATTTTATGAAATTATGTTAAATAATCTTGGATACATCATTTTAAATGAAGGAATTCATTAAAGAGTTCATTATGAAAAAAAGAGTTAAAAAGTTTTTAAATCTTCCATATTTAAAAATTTAAAAACAATCCAGGTACATAGTTTTATCTTTTAACGAACTTAGCTTTAATAAAGGGTTATTTTAGTCACTCGTATCTTCTTTCGATACAGTATGGACCTTCCGATAGGTTTCTTGTAACTTTTCGAATGCATTAATCATTTTTAATCCTTTGGAATTTCACCCGTGTCTGAAAAATGTGCTCCCAGTTTGGGATGTGGTATTTTACATTCGGTAAAGATAGCCTCAAAAGTAATGAAAATACAGTCGAATCTCTATATTTCAAAATTCTACAGATCGTACAACGTCTCCGTTTCACTATTAAGGTTCTAAGCCCCGAGATTCAATAAATAATAAGTCAAGAATTAATCAGTCAGTTATTAACTCTCGATCTCAGCAAAGATAATAATTGAAAATTCTACTTATTTATTGAATAACACCGGTAGAAAACGAGTTTTTTAAACATGGGCTTTTTTCCAAACTTCACACTTTGAGCAACAAAATTTTTTTGTGCCTCAAATTACAAGCAACATTCGCCTGTCTTGAAGATGGGGAGCAATGTTATGAACATGAGTTGATGCTTCCGTGCAACACTTCTCTTATAAAGAAAAGATGGATTTACAGAGATGTTACCAGTTGACAAAAGACAGTTTAAGCAATGACCCCTTCACCTTGGCGACCATTTGGCAACTTGTCGAGAAACTTGGCTTAATTTAATTCTTTAAATAATTAGTTTTAATCAATCAATTTTTTTTTGATTATAATTAAATCATTGTATCGTCATCTAAAACAATAGTGTATAGAAAAGTTCAGCTCAATGGAGCATTTTAAAATGTGAGAAAAAGCTTTTAAAGTTTTGACCTAGACATAGTTACAATGTGAGTTAAAGGTCAAATTGTAACAAAATTGAAACCAATTTTAAAATCAGCTCTGTGATAATCACTTAACTTTCTCCTCACCAATAACGTGTGCGTAACGTATTCTCTATTTCTTACTATCGGTTATCACGCTAGTACCTCTACTCCCTCTCTCACTCGCTCTTTTCATTTCCTATTCGCTACACTTCTTATATTGCAAAATTCATTTGCATAAATCACGGTTTATTCACAGTGCTAGGTTCTCGTGTAAAATAACAGCATACAAAAATCTTGAAAGTTAATTGAGGACACGAGAATCCATCGCAATCGAAGATATTTATAAATCATTTTTTTTTCCCAGGAACCTTGAGTTTTCAACATAAAAACAATTTCTGTTTATCGAACAAAACCTCTATATATGGAACAAAGGTTTCCACATCAAATATTATACACCCATTACAGGAAAAAGTGCAAATGAATTTCTGCGGAAAAATTATAATGGTAATTCAGTGAATACTGGATAACTCGAATCTCGGTAAACTAGTAATCCTCAACACGACGAAGAAAGTAGTCATTCCCTTCCAATGAGTCCGTAAATGCGAAGCATGTTGAATCATTTTGACTTTATAATTCGAAAAAAATATTATTTCCCAATTAGATACAAATGATACGTATTTTTACTCTGTAACTCTAAGTTTAAAAATTCAGATTCAGAACGGCGAAGTTAATAGTGTAATGTCGTCACACTGTGAATTCGCCAAACTAGAAGCAACAAAATCTTTGAAACGTTGTGCAGCAAGGAAATTGTTAGGAAACTGATAACTGATATGGAAGAACAGACTTTTGCCTCTTTGAATATATGTATTTTAAGCCATTAGAATGAGAGACAAAGCTTGGAGAAATGTATCTGAAACTACAAAATCAAATTATTCAAAAGTTGAAGATTTTCTTATGCCACAAGAAAAAAAATTCTTTTGACCTATACATAAACTTAAAAGCCGTCTAGAAAAAACTTCAAAGAATAGATGTTCAACTTGAGGATTATAAAACATGTGATGATGGTCTAGCTGCTATTGGAACACTGACTGATGCTGAAATCATCGACACAGTTAATCAAAATACCGATACTGATGACGTTGAGGATGACGATCCTTCGCATTCTGAACCTTCAATATCAAATAAACAAGCTAAAGCAGCTATGAACATACTGGGAACTTACGTTAAAAGATGCAGTGATATCGAGGATTACGTATTCCATTTATTGCTTAATCGTGAAAATTTTCAAATTCCTTAACTCAAAACAGGATAGATTTTTAAAATTTTTTGAAGCAATATAATTGTACGTTATAATTTAATAAAAACAATAAATTTACTTGGATCGAACTTTTAATTGTACCAAGACTCTACAACTCAAAACATATTATTAGAATTTGTGTCTTTGTAAGTCGAAATTGCAGTCATCGTCCTTTGTACCTCGAAATATTCGCTAAGTTGACAGCTCATTAACAGGAATTTTTTTAACATTTCCCATTGAAATTCATGTTACAAAGTTTTCCCTGTACGTCAATTTGGGCTTCTATTCTATGAATTCAATTTTTTGATTGAAGTGAGACTTTTATTTAACCTCTTCCCGTGCCAATTAGTTCGATGAAAAAAATTCGGGGGCAAGCAGTGGGAGACGACGCATGGTAAACAGATCAGAGTGATTCTCGCAAACATTGCGTCATTATAAGGTGAAATGTCAATTCCTGTGATATAGTCATTCACTTGATGGGATACCGCTATTGTGGAAGTAAGGACGTAAACACAAATATTATACATACATACATATATATATATATATATATATATATATATATATATATCTGTGTGTGTGTGTGTGTGTATGTATATTGTTACAGAAATTGTCTCCGCTTCGGACGTATACGGGAAGTGAAAATCAAATTCAACTCGGAGGGTAAAGACAAATGACTCTTTATTCGTAAGATTTCGAGACAACACATAGGTAGCACAGCTTGGACAATAACAGTACACAAATACTCAGGGGCACAGAAACAGGAACAAAGCGCACTTTTACAGACAGTCTTAATTATTTCAGCAACATTAAGCTCACCAACTTATCACTCCTCTCTGCGGACAGCTACCGCAGTAATACTCTGTACTTCCAGAGCAGAATCCAACAATTTCAGGCAATTACGTGCTGCTTCTTAGCAAATTCACCCGGTACGCTCCATTTCAAGTGCCGACAGTTTCAGTCGATTCTCCGAGCGATCTCAGCTACAGAGTTTCCAAAGACAGACTCACTCAGTTCCGCTAGATTCAGGCCGAATCTCCAGCAGATTCCCTCGGCCACTATTCCCCGATCGGTATACAAAGTAGACTCCTCAGACAAAATGATTCCCTACACAGACCAATTTCTTCTTCAGACTCTCTCGATCGTAGCTTTTGTGGAATTTATACCTTTTCCGCTCAGGCGTGACGTCACGTGGGAAAATTTATTTAAAGTCCGTAACTTAATCACATTCGATTTTTCGCTTAGGTTCCAGCGTCTTCGAGTATTTTCCATTTGTCGCCAAGATGAGAAGGTCATTGCTTAAACTCTCTTTTGTCAACTGGTTTCATCTCTGGAAATCCGTCTTTTCCTCCTCTATAAGAGAAACGCTGCAAGGAAGTATCAACTCATATTCGTAGCAATATATATATATATATATATATATATATATATATTCGTTGTGCACAATGGAGACACTTGGGAAAATCTTGAAATTATGCCTTTATTATTATTTTAATACAAGATGGAGGCAATTATAGATGAAAAATTGGAGAACGCAAGGGGGGTGGTTCTTCCTTCGTGACCACAGCTGAAGAGAGCGAAATTTTTTCTGCAATGAGTTTATATGCAAGGATTTCTTTAGATCACTTTGTATTGGAGGGAGAGACTTCTAGATATTTTAATTGCAGAAAATGAAGATGGAAAGGAAATAAAGATGAATTCTTTATTGTGATAGCTTAAGTGTAGGAAAAATCAAGAAGTTGAATTAAATTTAAGAGGGAAATCTTTACACACTCACACAAACACATATTAATATATATCTGGCAATCTATGACAAATAACAATCCCAAAACTATATTTAATAAATAAATAAATAATACTTTAATAGAAATTACAAACTTCTGAGTGTTTTCAAAGGGTGCCTTTGTCCTAAGGAATGTAATAATATTTCGCGAGAAAATAAATAGCGTATTGTTATTATAATTACAGACTTAGGGTATTTACTTAAGATATATCAGCATAAAAAATAATTTAACTATGAAAAATGTTAATCTTGAATCAATATCTTGTAAGAAAATACTTACAACTCTAAAAATTACCCCTTTCCTTACTTTAGTTTGACTCGTGATGTTTATGTTTGGTCCAATTTCCCTTCCACGAGTTTGAGTCGTGTTATTCATGTTTGGGACTAAATCTACATCATGAGCAGGACTTGTTTAAAAACGATAAGGGTTAAAATTCAGTTTAGCTTTAGATTTCTAAATGCGAAGAAAAAAAAAAGCTAAGAATATAATGGATATAATTTCACCCCAGCAAAGGAATTTTATTTTATAAATTCAGAAAAGTCTTGTAAATGAAGTTAGATATATTATAAGAATTACATATTTAAAGAAAATTATAAAGTTTATTTTTTGCAGTTATTGCATATATTATTTCGAATGACAAGCATTTCTTCATCACTTAAAATTTCAACACTTTCTCCTTAGTCATTATCAATTAAGTCTACATAATCATTCTCCACATTATCTTCTTCATTTTCGCTTATATTGTCCCCATAATTGCTTAAATGATTCATATCTTGCAAAATATTTTCCAATTCATCTAGTTTTGGGAACGCCGTATTGTAAAACTATCTTCATCGCAATAAAATGAACGAAATATAATGAATAAAATCACTTCTTAAATAACTATTTCCTCACCTCTAAGCTTATAATTGTCTTACTAGAAACAAAAATTATAATTTCAAAACTCAATAACAAATTAAATACTCTCGAAGTAATTTTAAAAAACTTACACTTATGATATCACGGGTGAAATTTCACTCACTATAAGTTTGCTTTACCGTGCAGCTCACAAAGTTCATAACAAAAATTAACTTTTTGATAACAGTATCCATACTGGCGCCGTAAGCAAATACAGAAAAAATCATTGTTACCACTTATGTCAGTGTCAGTGTTACCAGTTTATATGATGTGATTTTAAACCCATGATTCCTTTTAAAGGTAAAGTGCGAAAGAGAAGCTCAGCTTAATAAAAGAATTAAAAAGCGGGATGAAAAATAAAGTAGGAAATAAGAAAGTATGACATTTAGATAAGAACGGTACAAATATATTTGAAAAATCCTTATTCGGGTACCAAAATCTTTGAAAATGTTCTAGGAGATCGAAAACGATCTAAATCCTTAAAATTTGACGAGATCGATGAAGAAGTATTGAAACAGGTAAAACTGCTAATAGATAAAATTTTGTTTGTGAATGGTCCGTTCATAAAACGTAAAACGAATGAATATGCAACATTGTAAATACCATTTTTCCTTTAAACATTTTTAAAAATAAACTTCTTTGATAGTTTGGAGTTTTAAGTCTAATTATCCCTAGAAAATAAACTATACGAAATAGTTTTTAATACAAAAACGAGGAAAAATTTTCAATATGTATTTCTGTGTGTGGAAATGTCTACGTAACCATCCCCCCCTCCCAGAAACCTTCAAGTCCAATATATAGAGCTTTCATCAGTATTTTCCAGAAATTATCTTTTAATTCATATTGAATCTCAATAGACATTTAAAAATTCTGTCTTTTTTAAAAAAGAAGTACTCAACTTTAATTGCGAAAAACATCTCTGACCGACGTGAAACAGATACGTGTGGTTCTATTTCTACACTTCGGTTATTGGACATTTGGAAACATTACAGAAGACTCGGAATGAACACACACGTGCCAAAATGAGGAAAAGATTCGATAAATTTTCTTCAAACATCGAAAAGAAAGGAGGAAAAATTGTAGGAATTCGTATTAAATCGTTACATTTGATGTTTTTTCGCTTTCAGTTATATATTTCAATCCTTCTTATCCTTTTTTCTTATAAATGTTTGAAATGATAGATTTTCCTCGTTGTCATTTTGATACCTCATAATTTCATCGGTAATTAATCAAGGTAAGTTTAAATGTCAGTGATCTTCGAACTAGGAAATAATCCAACGCAATATCTCCGAATTTAGCGGCGTTGCAAAGTACTCAAGTTTGAGCAAGATTTAATCGTTAAACGAAGAAACATGTGATCTTATGAAATATAAATTGAATAATCATTTGTTACATCAACTTCCTGAAAAATTTTTGCTTTTAAAAATAAAATAAATCTGAAAGCTAATGTTGAATTAAAACAAAATATCCTTTTAAAATGAAGTAATTCGAAAAAAGTGCTTTGCAAGACACCATTTAGAGAATAAATGCTTTGAAACGAATTGACGTCTTTATTTATTACTAAGAGATATAATCGCTCAATAAAGATCAGTACTAAAATTATTTATGCAATTTATTCGATCCTGAATATATAATTTAAGAATAATTTATAAGAGTAGCTAACAGGTTGTCGTTTTGAGAAAATAGCGTTAACAAAAATGCGTGGGCATAAAATGAAGGACTCATTGTGTTAAGGTCAAAAGATTGACATTACAATACATTATGATTATAAAACCCTTGCTGCTCAGTTTGTATTTATTACACGTATGTAGTGTTCCGGTCAAAATGATTTGCTATAGAATTTTATCATTTCTAGGAGTTATTGAAAGGCGTCATTTAAAAAATAATTTAGGGAATAGTAAATTAACTGTAAATATAGATCAAGTAATATTATTTTATGTGAAAATAACACAATAAACATGAAATTAAAGCTTACCCTTATTTGCAATTTAGATAGCAATATCTTACAAGAGATTTTCAAATATGTTTCTTACAACTGTAACACTAATATTAGTTTTGTTGTCATTGTCTGATGAGCAGAACTTGCACTTTGCACGTTTCTTTTGCATAATGAAGTTTTTCAGCAGATCTTGAAGGTACGTGTTCACATTTGGTCTGTAATTTTTTTATTACTTTGATTGCCTCTTCACTTCTTGGTAGGTGTTGTTTTCCTTCAATGTATGGGAAAATGAGTGATTTCCTTAATTCTTTTAAAAACAACTTTCGTTTGGTCAATTTTTTTTTTCATTCTATTTGCTTTTCATTGAAGTCGATAGGATATATGCATTATAAACATAAGTATCAAGCATGTTATAGAATACTATCATGGACCATCGATTTGTTTGTTTTTTTTTCTTTTACAAGTATACATGTTCAATAGTTGATCAAGAGTATCCACTGCCTCTTTAGTTGCATTACAATGTAATATCATTTGTGGGGGGGTTTTTTTGTCAGGTATACTGTTTTTTGAATGGTGCTAAAGATAGTCATTTTCTATTTTAGAAGAAGTTGTCTCAAGTTGTAGGATGTGAAAAATTATCACATGTAACATTATGTCCCGAATAATCATAAGATCACTCACTACCCTGAGTTTTCTCTGGAATTGATCCTCGTTCGTTTCCAGAATAAATTTGTGTTTTCCGTACACAAAAAAGGTTTACTGTCACATAAAGTCCATATTTTTATACCATACTTAGATGGTTTATTTGGAATATTCTGTTTGAAAGGACATCGGCCACGAAACTCTACTAATTGTCCATCTACACTGTAGATGAACAGTTAGTAGGTACTATAGATTAGTAGAAGAGTCTTCAGTAACATATTCATTAGGATAATAAAAGTTTGGTAGAGTTTCTACCCACTTCTCGCAGATATTTCGAATGACACTTAATCTATCCACAGGTATTCTTTCTTGATGATTGGATTTATAATCAAAACGAATAACTCACGATATGGTGCAAAAGGTTTCGAGGGGCATTACCGTACGAAATATGTTGCTACCTGTATCTTTATCCAACACGTTTTTTGTTGATTCTCCATATGATTTTCATACACCAGCTAATAATAATTATAACCCAATATATGTTTGAAAAGTTTCATTTTCGATATTTTCCCGTTCTTTTCCATACACTTTTCCTCCTTCTATATTTCTCATTTTTATGATTTCGTTTCGAATTGGGGAATTGAATACTGTCTCAACGCACTTTTTACATCTGCTATATTTGCTGTTGCATATCTTGAGACACCCCAGGATAATAATTAAAATTTTACTGTACTGTGAGAAACTTCAATTTACAGCTTCCTGAAACGAAACAAATCAACATAAGTAGCTGTAATTTTCAATATTATTTACGTAAGGATCAATTAATATGCAGAATACATTTTATCTGGATATCTCAGTTATTTCTTCATAATAATAAAAACTTTATGATATCTCCTCGTATTATATTAATTTAAATATTGTTCGAGAACATAGAGAACATAACTATATAGGATACATTAACATCTTGGTGTTTTCTATAGGCACTTCTCTCGTGTCTGTGTATAACTTGACCGCAAGTTGTGCACCTGTTATCAATGGGCGAATTCAGGTGTGAAAAGAAAAGGACGTAAAAAAGGATAAGTAATACAGAACATGAAATTATAATTTTTACATCAAGTAACATAATTTTTGAAACAATTTTAGTTTAAAGGACAAGTTTTTTTTCTTCTAAAATTATTTATTTTGAAAATATTGATTGATTGATTGATAAGGATGTTGTGCAACAAAGGTCATCGTCTCCTTTAAAAATTTATTCAAGATACCCTAATCCGATTTCTGTTGCAAAAGAATTTTCGTGAGAAAGAAAAACTTTAAAATATATTTATATTTTCGTATTCTTTATGCTTTCTTTGTCGCATTACACGTGGATTTAATGGGACGAGAATACTTAGTCCGGTTGGATTCTGATGTGAGCTTTGTTAGGAGCATAGCTTTGGTTTTAACACTCCAGAAGTTAAATTAAAGTAGTAGTATTTAAGAAACGAATGGGAATATTTAAAGGATACTTAAAACTGCACATGCATACATGTAAAAAAAACTCCAAATTCTTTGTCAGACTGTATTACTATATCTTTTTAAGTAATATAAAAGTAAACAGACTTAAGTGTTTTATGAGTGAGAGATACTGTTGCATAACTAAACTACTATACATCAGAACGACTGTATGATTATATATCATAACACACATAATGTCAGGGTATCGACATCATTAAAAATTTCTTTCTATTAACAATGCGGCCGATGTAGACTAGTATTTATGCTCGCTACCGGCGTTAATTTTCTTCGAGTATTGGGTTCGAGCCCTGATGCTTACCGTGTTACGGCGCTGATGCACTTTAAATTTATTTGAGGCCCCAAGTCTTCCCTTTGGCATGATGGGGAAGTTTGGTGAGAGAGTTACCACTTGAGGTGTCATCCTCGTCGTTTGACTGTAGCTCAAAATTACGTGGTCTGTCGTCAGTAGCCCTCGATTGCTTCTCAGTGAGACGTTAATAAACAATCCAGTTCACAATCAGATCACTATATTAAAAATTCTAAAACTTGAATAGTAAGACCTGATTTAGTGCTTAACACGCTTTCCAGCTACGACGAGGTCATTTGAATACTCGGTTAACATGGAAAAGGGGACATGTGACCAAAAATAAATAAAAATAATTTTAATTTTAAGTTATTTTCATATTGATTCGTAAAATACCTAATATAACACATAAATATGCGCACAAAAATGTAATGTTTGATTTTGTAATGAAGGTCCTGCTTTTCTTACCTCAAAACAAAAATTGTATAGAATTTGTTATAAACAAGAAATTTTGATTTATTTATTTGTTTTTTTGCAACATCCCGCACGGTTAAAGCGAATAAAGCACCCAATACTTCCTACAAATCTAATTTACTAAGTAAGTCCAACCAAATGCGTATGTTTGGCATATTAAGCCCGTACACTGCATACTTATAAGCATTGTAAACCATACATAACAATACATAAAATCCCACATAATAATGTATATCATACATAATAATGCTCAAAAGTATTAACAAATTACCATACTTATATATATCCTTCATTTTTCTTCTCTGTTTAATCTTTTCTATGGGGTCATTGGGTACACATAATAAACTAATTTATGACGAATTAACAAGACATATGTGGATCTGCAAAAAAATACAGAAGGAAATTCAGCAAAATGAAATATTCGCATTAAATCTAATCAACATTAATCCAGGAAATGCTAAATGAGGTCTCTCTGTTCACAATTTTTGAGAAACGAAAACAAATTCTAAAGTGAAATTACTATAAAAAGAATCACTCTTACCATCTACCTCTTAAATAAAAATAAGACATCTTATAGAAGAAATAAATGATATGCTAACATATTCTAAGAAAATTGAATCTATAACGAAATGACTGAATCGGTTATTCCTAAAATCCTGTAAGTGAATGTGTTTTTCACACACGTACTTATTTTTTGTCTCGACGCACCCTCTTTGTTTTAGCGCCCTCTGAACGGTAGAATTATAATTTGGGTAAAAGCCACACAAGTCACTACATTCCTTCTTATGTAAACATTATAATGCAAATTTGAATGATTGAATGTGTATTAACATCACACTGAGAAGAAACACGAGAGAGCTATTGTCAACGTTCTTCATAATTTAGAACTTCGGTCAAGTGACGAGAAAGATACTTGATCTGGCACCAACCTCTTCAAACTTCCGTACCACATCAACGGTATTACTTAGGACTTCGAACGTATTTAATTTGAATTATCCCCCCCACACACACACCACAACAACGTGTATTTAGTGTAATCAGGACTCGATCCCAAAACTCCACGAAAACAACTCCGACCGCAAGTCAAAGACTATAATCACTAGGCTACCGCGGCCACACAATGTAGAATAATCATCTCTCATTACATACGCAACATAAGTCACTGATTTAAGTGCATACATCTTCAAGATCTTTGCAAGAAAAAAGATGACATGGCAACCATATTATTCAATTCCATGCAAAATCTGCTGTTGTCCCACATACCAGTACAAAACATTTTTTGTAAATAAATTGGTCACTTTTTCAAAATTTCGAAAATCAATATTTTACTGCATGCAGTGTTCTGAAGTACAACATTGATCAGAATTCACAAAGGTAATGTTATCTAATAGAATAACGTTCAATTATACATAATTACTTCTTAAAAAAAATTAGAGAAATAAAATTACTAAGAAAACTATTAAATTTTAAGAAAAATATCCAATAGAAATACATATAAAATTGTTTCTATTAATAATTTTTCTAAGAATTGATGTATAAATCATAAAGAAATTTATTTCAAAAATATGTATGACGTTTCAAACTAATATGCTTAATAGTTTCTGAGAAATCCTGCGTGCAAGCTAAAATTTTTTAGTTTGAAAAAAAAAAATAGTGAAAAATATCAAGAAAAAAAAAATGAAGTTACGTGTGGTTTAGTTTTCTCTTAATAACTCTGAAAGTTTTGGTACCATAGTTAAGCTTTCGGCACCAGAATGCTCAGAAAAGATGGAGCTCGAAAATTATCAAAATAAATAAGAAAAAAATTTGAAGTGAAAGGGTACTGAGACCTCTTAATAATATGATAAATAATCGTACACTATTTGAATATATTTTCCCCTTATATTTAACTGCCTAAAGTACTCCAGTTTTTTTAACGATTTTATCAATATTTTTTTCGTACCAAAGGCGGGCTTATTATGTTGTGTTTTGATCAAGAAAAGTTAGGTCTCTCTTACATGAATAACATAACAGCAAATGTCGGAGGAAAATGCATTATAGTTATGCAGATAGTTTATCTAATTATACTTTTAAAGACATATTGTGTGAGTGTATGTATGTGTAGAATTACTGGTAAAAAACAATTCATAATTTATTGGAAAACCTATTAAACCAATTTATAGATCTTGCAATTCCTAGAAGTATAATAGAAAACTATATGATATTAAAAAAAATTAATTGGATTTCTTTCATTATTATCACAAAAATATGTGCCAATTTTAAACGTATGGATATGAAACATTTGATAATTTGCAAAACCTAGGATTTCGTGCAATTATTTAAAAAAAGCTATAAAGCTCAATTTAGCAAAGAGAGAGAAGAAAATATGGTACTAATAATTTATAATACAGAAAGTTACAATTTAAATTTTTCTATGTATGCACATTTTCTTACCTTTATTTTTTTTAAATATTAATGCTGTAATATTCTAAATTATGAAGTTGTTTTAGTTATGGTGTTTTAAAATTTCAGCGAAATGAATCAAAATCATCTCCTTGAATGGAGTTTTGCAGATGTACTCAGTATTATTCATTCATAAAAAAGAATTTTGGACTTAGGTATAAAGGGTTTGTTTTTTCAGTTGTCAGGACAATTACTTAATAAGTAGGAAATACTTTTAAACATAAAAGGATACACTCGTTGATAGATATAAAAATTATAGATAAGAAAAAAAAAAGATTTATATACGTTCCCTGAAGAGATTAAATAGTTATTGAATATATCTTCTGAATTTATTACAGAATTTGGACTCAAAATACACTTTCGAATAGTTAGTTTTATTTTCGTGGTTTCGAATTCGAAAATAATCTTATCTGTATCAACTTTCCATTCAAATAATACGCGTATACTATTAGATTAAATATAACCTTCTCTGTTGACAAGGGTTATTCTTAACAGCTGATACAGTACGTATGCTATAAAATATTTCCTGATTGTTTTAAAATTTTGAGATTAGAAATGTTTCAATACGGAAAAGCAATTCTTATACTCAGTTGATACTTTGAATAAATATGCATTATAAACATTTGAAGTTGAAAATGTACTATATAGAAGAATATCGATACAAATACTATACTTAATAGAGCAAGTTAAAAAAAAAGTAAAGTACACAGAAAACCATGTCATTTGATATTCAAAATCCTATCTGTAAACAAAATCTCCAACCAGGTGGCGAGGTATTCTACCAATCATACTTCCAATTGGAAGAAAAAAATGTGCCTGGCTTAAGTTACTACATATATGGGTATGGGCTCTATGCATAGTGCATTCTGGAACAGAAGAACACTCTAAAAGAGTGCTTTCGTAACTGATACATCGAAAGAGTTGATGCGTTCTACCAGAAAAATCATCATGGTAAGTTTAGCTAGTTTAAACTTTTTTCCCGTCAGTGTACACAGATCACTTTAATCAAGCAAAAAAATGCATTATGTTCAGTTCTATATTAATCACAGAATAATTACTGTGTATAAAGTTTTAGTACATCGCATATTAGTATCCCGCCCATGAACATAGCAAAGAAATGAATTTCAACAAAGCGAAGAAATAAATAATAATGTACAGTGCTGTATTTCTCACAGAACGTTTACTGTTAAGGTTTAGTGCATCGCATATCAGCTTCCAGCATATGTACATACTACTTTAATAAAGCAAAGGAATTAACTATAATCAGGTCAAAAGTTTCTCACAGAACGTTTATTATCACGTTAGAACCACAAAAGGTAGTAAATTAATCAATTTATAGTCACTAAATGTTAATTATTCTTAAATTGTTTCATGAAAAAATTTGAATAAACCTTTTCAAAAATGGAAATTACTTTAAATGTTTCGATGAATAAAGTGTAGTTGAATATAAAAAAAATCCGACTTACTTTTATGAACAGTTACAGACAATTTATCCTCTAAAATATGTTGATATATCAAAAATGTGTTAATCATACTATTAAGCTTTAGACTGAATTTTGTATTTATAATATTGCAGTATACGTTTTGTATATATATATATATATATATATATATATATATATATATATATATCGTTTTAAAAATCAAAATTCAGGAACGATTCTTAAAAATATTTTTGAAGTATATTTCTGTCAATTAATCCAAACACTACAGATTTTAATTTATTTCTGTTATAAAAGTATATATTTATATATACTGTTCCAAGATGTAGAAAGTATTTAAATAAATTTTTAATTTCATATTTAAAATTTTAATTTTTCATAATGTATTTTGTTTATGATGTCAAAAATTATTTTCCTACTTTTAATTCATATAACAATATGAATGTCTTAACCGTAATTTTTGTGCTAATAAAAAAAGAAGCAAAGACATTTAACATAGTTCAGAACTTAAGGATATACGATAGTGAGCTTTTTTCAAAATCATATAGACTTCTAATAACTTATGATAGAGATTTTCTTAACATAACCTTATTAAAGTATAGATAATGTGTGGTTCAATTACATTAAAAAAAATGTTAAAATACGACATTTCATCTTTAAACCATTCTCTTTGTGGTTTACCCTTGGATGTTGAGTTTTTGTTCCTTGTTTGCTTAAGTAATAGAATCTCTAATCGAATAACTCGCAATCACACAAATTAAAATAACTCATTCAAAAGGGGGAAACACAGATTAATCACAGAGTTTTATTTCAATCTAATTTAAATTTTTAGACGTATTCATCCCAAACCCACAACATATAAGTTTGTTGGTCTATATATCTTTTTTCCCCTTCTCGATTTTAACTGTTAAGTTATACACACACTCACATGTATATATATATATATATATTTATATATATATATATATATATCCATTGAAGCCCCAAAAGGCCCAACAATTTGTACCGCCTGAACATTCCAATTAGTTAAAAAAAAACGGCCCCAATCTTCTACTTCGTAATAAATGAACATCACATTTCCTTTCAGGAATCATTACCTGAATCTTTACGCATCATCCTGTCCTTATGTATCATCTTAGCCGTTACCAATAAAATCAACTGTCAACCAACCGCCGTTCTTGGAAACAACCAAATCATAGGCATGCGGGTGGAAGCCAGCGGAAAGCCAGTGTCCCAGTTCCTGTCTATCCCTTACGCTGAACCTCCTCTAGGAAACTTACGTTTCAAGAAACCAATCCCTCCACAACATATTCCTAACGTTTATTCGGCCGTCAACACCCCTGCTGCATGTTGGCAGAGTTCTGAATATCCTTTCCCGTGGTTTGATTCTTCCCCGGGTAAGAGTGAGGACTGTCTCTACCTAAACATCTGGACTCCAGACGGTGCAAGCCCTCAGAATAAGAAAGCTGTCATCTATTTTATTCATGGAGGGGGATATAGATATGGGTCTATCAGACAACAAATTTATAATGGTGCACCACTGGCAGCAGTTGGTGATGTAGTGGTAGTGACTGTGAATTATCGACTAGGACCTTTCGGGTTCTTCACTACAGGTACTGAGGATGCGCCCGGAAATGTTGGTAAGTGTTTCAGTTTCTACATAATAACATTGTACTGAGAGTTATTGATATTGAATTTTGTAACAAAGAACTCATATTTTTATATAAATAAGATTAGAAAATGCAATCGGTAAAAATAAAATTCTGTGGCTGTATATCAATTTTAACTAGAACATGTTCTTTTAGAGATCGATTCGGCAAAATTTGTATGTGAAGTGGTTTATACAACACTAAAATTTCTCTAAATTGATACTCTAGTGTGTAGAGTGTTTTCGCTACAAAAATATTTCTTTAGAATCTTTTGATAGATTTAAATGAAACTTTTATTGAATAATAAGAGTTTTAAGGCCTCTTTTATGTCTCTTTTAGAGACAAACTTAACAAAATGTGAAACGGTTTATTATATGAGTTCCCTAAAATGATTTTATCTCGTATATAAAATATTTAAATAAAAAATTTTTCACATGAAGTATTTTTAAATTTTTTTTCAGAATTTGAACAAAACTTGCGTTCAAAAATAAGGATTTTTTTAACCTACCGATTGAAGAATTCAAAATAAGGATAAAAAACAGGATCTAAATATTCATATTTTTAAAATAATTAGGAAGCCATAATTTTTTTTCTTTTGATTATCAAGTGGTATTTTTAACTCAACTCTTACAGTTACCTATAAAAAATTTAATAAGTATCACCCCCAGGCTTATTATAAAGGGAAAATTATCAAATACTTTCGAAGTTCTAAATATATATTTGGAACTTCCCATTTTCATCATTGTTCGTTTAATTCCATTTATGAAATATCTGTATAGTATTAAATTTGAGAAAAAGTCAAAAGTATCTTAATTTTCAGACTTATACCAAAGTCTGTAATTATACATACATACATACATACATACATACATATATATATATATATATATATATATATATAGCCTTTATAACAATTCTTTAAACAGCTATGTAATGTTATAGGAAATGTTATATTACGACTAGAGGAGTGAAAATAATTATTCGAGGATTGTTCAACAAATCTTTAGAAAACTCAAGAAATGGCACTTGCAGCATCGAAAATGATTTGTTCTTAATAAGCATCATAACTCACAAGATAGCTGTCTTAGTCTCAGTTATTTTTATCCCATGATTTCCTTTTTATTCAAGCAAGAAACTTGTTCTTATATAGAAAAATGGGCTGGGGGGGATAAGTTTCCAGTGAGATGAAGATTAAACATTTGTATTTAAAAGGCTTAACACCGAAAAAGATCAAAGCTGAGTTGGATGACGTTCATGGCACATCTGCTCCTCTGTTCGCAACTGTTTACAATTGGGTAAATGAGTTCAAACGTGGCCGATACATCTACAAAAGATGAACGTCGTTTGGGACGTCCAGTGGAAGTGACTACTCGTAGAATGAATGACAAAATCCACTGTATGGTTTTCAGTCACCAACGCATCGAAAAGCCCGAAACAGGTGAGATCACAAGCATATCGCAAAGTACAGTATTTTCACTTTTAGACGGAAAATAGGGTGTAAAAAAAATCTTGCCAATATAGGAGCCACATTTGTTCTCAGTGGAAAATAAACACCATCATGTGGTCGACTTTGAGGCTATTTTGGCGATTGTTCGTCCCGATCCTGGCGAGTTTCTGCGTCGATGCGTAACTGTGGACGAAACGGAAATACACTTCTACTCACCAGAGACAACGGAATTGTCAAAACAGTGAATGTTTGAAGGCAAAGATGAATGCCGTTTGGGACGTTCAGTGGAAGTGACTACTTTAAGAAAAAATGTTCTCATTTGAAAAAGATCCTCTTCCACCAAAATAATGTAGGAGTATACACCTGTGCAATTTCGAATGCCATTATCATAAAATTATAGTTCGAATTATTACAAGATCCACCGTATTCACCGGATTTGGCTCTCAGTGACTTTTTTTATTTAAGAACTTTAAAAAATGCTTTGATGGACACCGGTTCACACGTGGAACGGAGAGGTCATCGCCCAAACAGATGCTAATTTTGAGGACCTTCCAAAATCTTACTTTTTAGATGGCTTTAAAAAGTTGGAGAAACGTTTGAAAAAGTGCATGAAGCTAAAAGGAGATTATGCTGGAAAAAAATTTAAAAAAAAAGAAAAAGATCTACCTAAAATAATTTATTTTTTCTATTTTTTCTAAGGACTTATTGAATAGCCATTGTAACGGAGTTCATCTATCTTTTATAAATGAGATAAGAACCTCGAAGAAATATGTTATATTTTACATCTACATTTTAGGAATAAAATATCATCTGAATATCAAAATTAGTGGAATTACATGGAAAAATACTGAACCTATTTTTAATCTCAGTGTGTTCTCTATAGGCGGAAGTGCCGAAAGTCATGGGATAGCAACATTAAATTATCGAAATTGCAGTAGCAATTCATAAGAAATATACAAATTGGTAGCTCATTGTCAAAGATTTGTATTCAAATGATTCATTTGAAAGGTTTTCTGACTTGATTTTGATCGCCCGACGAGAGTTAACAGACTTTGGACACGGAAACCTAGGAGAAACTAGACACAAGGAGCAATCCATTTCGAAAATCATTCTGGAACTCAATATTCCTTGATCCACAATGTCAAAACTGGGCCGAGAATATATAATTTTAGGGATTACCTCAAACCATTGACAACCCCGAGGCCATTTGCGTCTAATTAAGGACCCAGATCCGCAACGTAGGCGCAAAGTAATAAGCGACACTGAATCAAATAGCGGAAACAATCCACTTTGGACGTACGACATACGTATCGGAGAGGACAGTGCAGCAATAGAAGCCCGACTCGAGGGCTTTTACTTAGGACAAGCCATCGGCTGCAGCGCCTCTGCTGGGCTTGTGAAAAATGTTGAGTTGGTGCACTTCGTCGGGCAAAAAGAGATCCCACTCGATATTAGAAGTTGTCCCATGACTTTTGACACATTGGTATGTAAGTGATTCAATGAATGATAAATTACAGAAAATAAACAATTAGTTACAATTTTAGATACTAAACAGTATTATTAGTAAGAAGTAATTTTAGAAGTATCAGGAAGCATAAAAACTCACTTTGATAATTTTTAAAAAAAATTGATATACATAGAAGTCGTTAATCGTTGAAGATCATAAAAGAATATCTATCGTCAATGTGTGATATATATATATATATATATATATATATATATATATATATATATATGCGTGTGTGTGTGTGAGAGAGAGAGAGAGAGCTTTTTAATATTATGATGTATTAGTAAAATATTTTATTTCGTTCTCGAAATACTAGACGTATATTTCGAAGAAAAAGACGTAAAACTGAATTAATTTAATTGTCTAAATAAATAATCGAATTACAAATTGATTATTTTAATCATGAGACTCATAATATCCAAATAGCATTAATCTACAGGGAACATAATTTTATTTTAAGCATAGAAAATTACACAGTTGGAATTAGAATATCTTGTTTTAGTTTCTATGGAAACGAATGAAGGCGCACGAGCTGTAAATGAATCATATTTTACTAGAGGGTACTAGTAGAAAAGAGAAAATATTGGCTCTGGAACAGTTGTATACCTGAAATGACTGAGTATATGAAATTGTGAGGAAAAAGCGCAAATTATTTTGAAACTTTAGAATGGTCAACTTATAGTGTGAGTAAGGAGTTCTAAAGTTGACCTGTGTAAATATTTCGTAAGTTTCAGTTCAGTAATGTCACAGCTATATAATGAAGTTATTCTGTTTATTTCGAGTATCAAGTTCAGTGATTAATTACAACTACCTGTACCTTACTTCTAAGGCAGTGTAAGATGTAATCTACAATCTACCGTCAGATATCATTTGTTTTCGAGATTGTCAAAGAGAACTATTTATTTTATTTTCTTACCATTTTTATGTTCTAAATCGAAGCAAAAGTATCTTCATTGAACTGCTTTAACCATTGAGCTAACGCGATGTACATTTATTGAATAGATGGAATAACCAATATCTTGAATTATAAATTAACTAGCAAGACTTTATAAGGTAACAGAGTAACATTATATGGTCTACCAGCAGAAATAAGTTTATCTTCCCTTCCCAGTGTCTCTCTTTCGGATTTCTATTGATACTCTGTCAGTATCAATAGAAATCCGAAAAAGCAATATGATAATTAGTATGATTTCATGAGGTAAGATAATAAACATGTTCAAATGTACTTTATTTTATTGAATAATCTTTTGCTCATGTTATTTTCTCGTAGGACTCTATGACATTTTGGAAGGTCTTAAATGGGTCAACAGAAATATAGGCGCCTTTGGCGGTGACAGTTCAATGATAACCCTTGCCGGCCAAGGAGCAGGATCTGTTGCTGTAGGTCTTTTGTCCACCTCTCCCCTTGCCAAAGGACTCTATCAGAGACAGATCATGGAAAGCGGATCTCCAGCTAGACCATACTCAAATAGCATCAATGTCAACTCGAAACTGAGTCAGAAAATTGCCGAGGGCCTTTACTGCGCCAACAAGACATACACGCTCCAGCAACACCCAACCGAAGTCCTCAATTGTCTCAGAAGTATATTAGAATTTTATTAGTTATCTTATGAAGTTCATTTTTTTAGGCAATCGTCCCCTAATGTGAAATAGCAGGGCTCAAACATTTTTAGGTACAAAAATAATATCCCAATATTAATATATATTATAGTGGTTATAGCACATATATTAATCCATTATATCATAACGAGACTCGTCATCTCTCATTGGCTCAAGCGCCGGATTTGGTTATTGGGCCGTAAATCTACTCCTACATTCACTTACTTTCTTCAACGTGGTCACATCCTATTCAACTTCTATTCGACATCCTATTCAACTTCTATTCGAGGATTGCATTCAGTTATAAGAGTACGTTGATATCATGGTCAACAATTAAATCTACCTGTGAGCCCACATTTATTCTCGAAAACTTTTGCAAAGAATCAGGAAAGGAACCGAAGTATATTCTGTAGTTTTTTTCTACATATACCTTTTACTAAGCAGTAAAGTCGAGATAGGTTTTTGATTTTCTTTTTCCCATGCCTTGCTTCTTAATAATTTATTATATTAAATTAAAGTAAAATCACACTTTAATTATTTCTACCGAACTGATAGCTCTGAATTAGTTTGCTGAAAAAAAATGTCGAGTTGAGATTATTCAGTACTATTTATTTAATTTACCTGAACATTTCATGTGACAATTTGGTGGAGGCTCCGGATAAAAAGAGTACATTATTTTTTACGAAGCAATTGCCAGTATAATACAACCGAACTCTTCCTAATTTCAACAAATATATATTTGCAGGTGCAAGTGCTGAGGGATTAAGTGATGCCACGGCAACTATCAAACCTTTATCGAGCGTCAACTTCATTCCACAGTTTGGAGATGATTTACTGCCGGTGGATCCCCAACAAGCAGTTCAGAATCAGAATATAATGTGCACTGATGTCCTGATAGGAAACACTCTCGACGAAGGATCTTTTCAAGTAATATTTAGATTTAATTTATCTTCAATCACTTCATTCATTGATTTTGAAACGTGTAAGCGTAAATGAAAAAACGTCAAATTATTATAAAACAAGGAACACATTTATTTCTGTTTAATTATTAAATTATTGAAAACTTTATTTACAAATATGCTTGTTTCATACGTTTTAATAAAGTCGAGTGAAGTTAAGTTAAGCGAAAGCATTATTTTTACAAAGGTAAGGATAGAGTCAATTTCGGGTGGTCATGGTCGCAAACTTGTAACCGGCGTTGTTTCCGTCGAGTCGCAGGTTCGACTTCTGATGCCACTTAGACCCTCCGTGTAACGAGGCTGATGCACATTAAATCTGAGGAGGCTCTAAGTTCTCCCTTTGGAATAATGCGGAATTTTAGAGGAAGAGGAATCAGCTCAGATGTGTTCTCGTCACTTGACCGACGCTCATAATTACGAGGTCCGTCGCCAGTATTCTTCGTGTTGCTTTTAAGTGTGACGATAATATATAACCAATCAATTGCAGAGTACCGGTGGTGCAATGGTTATCTCCTCGGTAAAATTAAAAAAAATTGAAAATTTACTGAATTAAAATAGTTTTCTTAAAAATGTTTTGTATTTCTGAATTTGATAAAAGTATCCTGGGGTAGAACAGTCATTATTCTTTATTATTAATAATTAATTAATTCTAGACTCTGATAGATAGATGAATGGGAATTACTTGATTGGATGATGACAACTACATAAGAAAAGGGGAAGAGTTTACTTTAGTATAGAAAGAGAAAAAAATGAATGAAGCAAGAACTATGTCTAAAAAGAAAACAATTAAATTAGAGATACTGATAAATAATGGAAACTTAACTTTTAGAGGGTTCATTGAAAACAATATGAATTCGTTTGCCGAAATTTCAACATCAGTAGCCGATTTTCAGTATTTCAACACATTTCATTAATTTTGGAATTTGTTGCGTCATTTCACGTGTTGATTGCATCAGACGCATTCCACTACTATAAATAAAAGTACCCATCTCGTTTATCGCTCGTTTTTTTTTCCTGTATACAGTGCTATTGTGTAATTATTGTAATGCATAACAAACCTTCACACTTATTATTGCAAAAAGGATAAAAAAAAAATGATCTTGCGTAAAGCTGGATTTTTTGAACGCAAAATATGTTCCAGGATGAATGTGAACGAGATAGCAGTTCATAAAGCTGTCTGTGAATTTGAAATTTCGAAGACATTCACGGACCTCAAAACAAGCGGTCGCCCACGAAAACGTGTACATATACTTCTTATCAAATGATAAATAAGACGGTCGTACGATCTTCAACAATCTTCTGCAATAAGATTATATTTAATCAGACTACAAAGGACACCAACGTCAGTTTGAGTACTATTTCAAGACGTTTGACCACGGATTATAGTTTATTATCCTTTAAACCGGCCAGGAAACTTTGAAGACGAAAAAGAAACGACTGACTTTCAGCAGACAATATAAAAATTGGACAGAATAACAATGGAGTACTATGTTATTTGCTAATGAGTCAAGTGTGCGGTAATTTTTGCACATGCTACAGGTGCTCGCTGTCCGAGTGGAAAAATATATGGTGACTGATATACGATTCCAACTGCGAAAGATCCTCCAAGTCGGGTGATATGAGGTGCAATGTCTGCGTCTGGTACTGCTGCTCTGTATTTCTTGCCACCTAAAGACACTATGAACGGAAATTGCAACCTTAATTTGATACGCAAAAAGTGGAAGCTTCATATTTATGTTCATATACTTTCAATTTTCATGTATGATAGAATCTGTGTTACAGGCCAAGAGTTGTTAAGGTCTATCTGACGGCAGAAAACTTCTGAGAGTTTGATTGGACAGGTAATGGTCCGGATATGAAGACCATCGAGAATTTACGGTGTATTGTGAAAAATAAAGTTTCGAAAAAGCAACCATACAATGCTACGGCACTTCTTGGAGCAATAAATCCTGCCTGATGCTCGAATATTTCTAAAGCTTATTGACAGTGTCATATATATAGCATACCTGATAGAATTACAGCTATGATAAATAGCAAAGGAGGAGTTACAAAATACCAAATTTACTTAAATAAGCATGTAAATCTATTTTGTTCTTTTTTTTTTTTTACAATAAGTTATTGTTATGGAATTCCATTAATTCTGATTTTTCTATGGGTGGTCTTAAATTTTTGCAAACGATTGTAAATTAAAGAATATTTATTCATAAATTTTTCTTTCTGTGGGGATTGATAAGAATTCGCCAATAACAAGTTAGATCATTTAGCATTTATAACGACTTACTCGTAATTTAAAACTTAGAAGACAAAGAACCCGTATCGCGCCTATATAACACTCAAGAGAGCACTGCGATAATACACAAAGTTTTAAGTTTATTTTGTGGTATAATTTTTATTCAGATATAAAACAATAAAGGGGTGGTTCAAAAAGTAGCTGAGTTAGGAATGGGAAAGCGGTATAGCTCACTGCAATTTTTTTTATACATTATTTAATTTGGCATGGATGTAATCAAAACTAGTCTATGAATAAATACTAAAATTATTTATTTTGGTGCCGTTTAACAGATAGCAGCTCACAGTCGTAATACCAACTTACCGCATCAACACCCTTTGTCATCAAAACAGATATTTTTTGAACCCTTCTCGTATTGCTTTGATTTTAAAGAAAATACGAGAAAAGAAGTAAGTTTTTCGAGCACATTGTAAACGCCAATAAAATTATTTTTCTTTACTATTTGTAAATAAACTAATAAAAAGTCAAATTTAATACATATTTCTTTCCGAAGTGTTATTTGACTAACGGGATATATAACTGAAGCCAAAGTAGCGTTGTTTTCATCCAAAATTTGAATTCCGTATATGATTAGGGCTCAGAATAATCCATAAATTCCATGCAGGAATCAAATGACAGTATTACGTTGTATAGCCGTAAGAATTTTCAACTTCTTCGATTTTGGTCGCTTTAATTTTTACATCTCTTGCAGATAACAACCAAAAATCCTTACTTGTTCGGTTTCTTTGGCGAAAGAGAACCAGATATAAGTAAAACAACCGGAGAAAACATGATTCGCAAGATGTTCAAGAGCTACTCGAACCCCGACGCCATTGCACAATTGTACCTGCCGAGCACACTATCCAACAATTCCTACGATGAAGTTAGGGAACATGTGTACGCTGCTTCTGGCGATGCATCTATAGTTTGTCCAACGACGTACTATGCAGAGAAATGCGCATCTGGAGGAGGAAATGTGTACTACTACGTGTGGAGACGCAGACCAACCAATTCTCCATGGAATTTTTGGATGGGTGCAACTCATTTCAGTGAAGTTGAATTCGTGTTTGGTATGCCAATGATACATCCAGATTTTTTTCAACCAGATGAGGTTCAAATAAGCATGAACGTGATTGCAATATGGTCTAACTTTGCCAAAACTGGGTATGTTTAAAAATCTTATATCTGTTCGAAGTTTATTAATCTTTTAAACACTTATTAAGCGTCTGATAATCCTATTTTATATAAGAATCATAAGTCTAAGTTGTATCGCGTGGAATTAAATAAGATTAATTTTTAGAGTCATTTATTTAGTTTAAAGTGACTTAGCTTTGTGACCCATCTCTTCTGTCATATTAAATGTTATACTCTTATCACACAAAATCTAAATTTCAACTAAGTTCAAGCAGAGGCAAAATAATTAATGTATCCAGTTATATTTCAAAACAGAGTTTATTAATCCTCCAATAAGGGAATATTCTCAACAAATAGCAAGTTTTTATCCACGAGTACTTCTATAATATATCAAAGAATACGCTAACCGGAATACTATGAGAGTACATCCTTCAAATATTCAATCAACCAGACACCGTTGGGTCCTGGGCTCAACAAGTCATCACTCACGCACTTCTCACTAGCACCTTTCCTATTACTGCAACCATATTACATCTCGATTCAATTCTATGTCATTTGTATAAGACTTGATTTTTACTGTTATCTCCGCTTCTAAAGTTTACTTAATTTGCATCGTCACATTTCATTTGATTGGGAAGATGCTGGGAACTTAAATACAAAGTTAGAAAGAAATTATTGTTGTTAGTTAAGGGAAATTTCGTGAATAACCTACGTATTGCCGCTTTTTACATTTTAATAATCTAATTTTAAAGAAGAAAAATTTTAAAATCATAAATCAAAATTGTATCTTATGGTATCAAAAATGATTAATTTTCAGAATCATTTATATAGTATTATAAGAGTATTAGAACATTAGTATCAGGTACATATTCAGGTACATATATGTTTACTAATCCTATATTGAATAAGAATCATATTTAATCAGAGATCAAAAAGATTTTGTTTGAGATCAAACAGGATTAATTCTCTGTATCTTTTATTTCGTAATATAGCTTCTAGATTAGTTGTATCAGAGGTAATTTTCGACAGTATAAAATAATTTTATGTAATTTAACAGTTTCTTTAAGAAACGTACGTTTTTAAATAAATAATTTAGGATTTAAAAAAATTATAATTATTGCTTAAAATTGAAAAAAATGATCTAAGATTCTAAGATATATCCTTCAGCGAAATTTATTTGAAACGTATTTACATTTCCTTTAAAAATACCAGTGGATAAATATATTATAAATTCATAAAAAGCCTCAATGTATTGTGAAAATTTTTTTTAATAAGGTCTCAAATCTAAAATGATTTTAAAGTATTTTTATGTTTAAGAAATGGAGAAAAAAACTCTTTCTGCACTATAAACGAAGCTTCTGATTTTGTTGAAAATTTAAAAGTTGTTTTTGTTTGAAGTTGTTATTTTTTATGAAAATTATTAATCTGTATTTATATGTTATCCTTAACTAATTTGTATTAGTTTAAATATTTCATTATTGTATGTCACCTGCAGTGCTGAAAACAATGTTAAAATTTTTCAAAAAGGTTTAAAACTTATAGTAAAATACATAACAAATTGAAAAAATTAATACAAGTCATTGTACTTAAGTGATCCAGGACAGTATGCAAATCCTATAGTTTTCCCATTTTCTCTATTCAGTTATTAAAAGTAGCGACAACAGGGTTCAGTACTACAAATATTTAGAAAATTTCTAACTAATCTTTCTGAAGTGATAGGATGCACTCACATACGCCCGCACATAATTATAATATTTTAAATTATGTATAAAAGGAATTCTTATACATTTCTTGATGTCTTTGTAGGAGACCCGGCATTCCTTGGCCAAAGTTCCAGCCACAGAAACCAAATCTTAAGTACCTAGGACCAGGAGTAGCCACTGACCATAATGACGTCGGATTTCATAGTAAATACTGCGATTTCTTCAGACCTTATTTCGGATTTTAGAGCACTTACTTTTCTACCAGGAACTACTTTATTTCTCTGTAAACTTGTGCTCCAAAAAAATAGTAAAAGTCTTTTCTGAGTGTAAAAAGTAAGAATAAAAATTATTTTCGGATACTTGTCACTTTTTCTTCTCTATGTATTATTCACAATTTTTCAGCGCTATTGCAAATTTATATCAAGTTGTAGATTTGTTACATTTTGCATAAAATAAAATTTTGTGAATTCTATATAAAGTGGAGAAAAAAAGGAGATCTGAAAATCTATCATAAAAAATTCGAAATAAACACCAACGTTTTTAAAAACAACGTTTTTATATGGTGGCAAAGCTTATTAGAGAAAATTATTGAAATATTAGTTAAAACTGTTAGTTATTTTTAACTTTAAAATTTACTTAAAAAGAGACATTTGTGAGCGTATTAAAAAATTCATAATACTCATAAAATCAAAACATGCATTTGAAAGTTTGTAAGTCATTCTTTTATAAAAAATGGAAACCAGAATTCAGAAAAAATTGTTGTGATAAGACACGGCGTCAAATGTTGGAATCTTTCTTTCTTGCGAATAATTACTTACTAAAAGTCAGCAACCCTTACTACCTCGGAGATAGTAAAAGGAAGATAGTATATCCCCTTTGTGAGTACAAAAGGTTTACGATACCTCATGCTGCGTGGGGAGTGCCCGGTGCTCCCAGGGGGGGAAAGAAATTTTTTCCTCAATCCTAAAAGCGCCGAGAGGAAAGAATATTTTGACTTGTTAAAATTATTGAAATATTAGTTAAAACTTGTCGGAAAACGTCTAAATATTGCATTGTTAGGCGAGTACGAACGATTCCCAAAATTTCAAAGCTCTAGCTTGATGGGAAGTTGGTTAAATTAACGATCGAAAATTTGATGA
>BMAW01126765.1:57465-120607 GCA_019974015.1 Nephila pilipes | reverse complement strand
CTTGATGGGAAGTTGGTTAAATTAACGATCGAAAATTTGATGACACACACACACACCAAGTGAAATTCAGAAATACGTTTTAAAAATGCGGAAGTATTTTGAAACAAATTACGTTAGTGTTAGGAATTAAAAGAAATTTCACTTTGGTTGATTATCTCCAGAAATACTGGATAGATGGTATTTGGTATGTAAGTACACTGTAGATCTAAATCATTATATCCACTGCACAATATCACGTTGGTCCCCTTTTGGCTCGCAAAAGGTCTAAATTCTTTTCTATCTAATAAAAATATACGGAAGCACATCTTAATTGAGTACACTACACCAGTGTGTTTCAACACATTTAGCACAACTACTTAGCCGAGGTGTCAAAAACGAAAGTTCATGGGTTGCCATATTTTTGCCGATTCGCGGATTCGAGTCTTGATTACCAAACACACTCATCATTCATTTGGACTGAGTGCATTTTAAATATGTCGAGGCTCAAAGTCTCCCATTTGAGAGATGTCCAGTGAGTGACTGATAACAGGTTTGGCCCAAGACCAAACTAATATCCACTAAATAGTTTTTAATTGTAATCTACACAGAAAAAAAAAGATGGTAAAAAAATGGTTCACAGGAAAGAGAGAGAGAAGAGTCAAGGGTGCGTCGCCTTTGTTTATTAAAGTAAGAAAAAAAAAAAAGATTAAAAATGGTGAATATGATAAATTAAATAGCTTTTGCAGTTGCTGCTGCTCTTTTTAAATCTTTTCTGGATTATTTTTGTATTATAATTACTTGTGAGAACACAGGATATTGAAAACACTGATGCACGGAGCACACAGATGGTAATCCTCTATAGTTTATATTTGACACAAATAACACAATTGTAACGCAACAAATTTGAATTGAACACACCAATTCTTTTTTGTCACCTCACTACACTGTTCATATACACTCCAAAAGACTGAATCATACAAAGTTATGAGTTTCCTTTCGAAATTTTTGTTTTTTTGTTTTTCCTTAACTTTTCATCGAAAAATGACCTTTTTCATAATGAATAACTGTGAAATTTTGTATTAAATTATTTTAATAACAGGAGTATGAATAATATTTCTATTTCTGTATATTAAAATTTAGTTTTTCAAATCTTGTAAATCATTATTTTGTATTTTTACTATTTTTTTTATCCGGGTAATAAGAAAAAAATATTTTTTTTTTATTTAATATCTTGTTATCTTCTATTTAATGGGTTCATTACATTCGATGCAATAAGTATTCAGTGACTGGAATTTTATAATTTAAATATGGAAACATAATGCAGCCTTTCGTAGGATTATCGGAATTTTGTATCAATCTCCATATTTAGTTTGACATTTCAATTTTGCGAATCTCAGCCGTGATGGATATTTATGAATTGATAAGTTCATGATTTCTTTGATGACTTGAAGTTTATTTTAATTCTAATCAGCATAATATTTTCCATTGGTACATCCCGAATGACAAATTTTATGATATACTTAACTAAAAAAGACTAGAAATGAAAAATCCAGTTCAAGATTTTTTTTTTCACTTTTAGTTAAATTAAGTGTTTCAAATAAAGTGGTGGAGACTTGTAGGTAGGTAGGTAGTTTGATATTTGATAATAATCCACCTCTTTCCAGTTTGCCGTGGGAATCAAAACATACCAAGTAACATTTGTTTTCGTCTCATCAGTTCTAGTTTATTTATTATAATAAGGATGTACTAGAACAATCTATTTAAAAGAGGGTTTATTTTTATATTTCAAATGTTGTCATACTATTTTGTAAATGAAACCACGTCTTAGTAAAGCCAACTATTGCAATTTACTACCACAAATTTCGCTCAACCGTGTTCCTGAAATGTAAAGGTAGCAATGTCGCAGGCGGCGTTGTTTTCTTTGAGTGGATGGAGCGACTCCTGATTACAGGACGCACTTTCATTCAAATGGACTGAGTACATTTTAAATCTTTCGAATCTCAATATCTCGCATTTCCGTGGTGTATAGACCACATCCTATTAAGCTAAGCAAATTATTTTATTTCTAAACTGTAATTGAGGTAAGAACAATGCGAATAAAAATGTTAAAAAAAGTGAATGATAAGAAGGAAGGGAAAAAAAGATTGGAATGTGTCACCTAAATTTACTATAGTAAACTCAACGCGAAATTTAAAAAAAGAGATCACTAGGGTAACTTAAAGTCAAGATTCTCAAAATTACGTAAGAAAGCAAAGCTAGTGACGGTTTAGGCGATGTGTTAGGAAAGCGAGACGACGTTGACTTAGTTGTATTTAAAGTCGTTTGATAGTGTCTAAATTATGATGCCGGCAATCAATGATATTTATGCTATTTTTAAGACTTAAATTATTAATTAATCAACCAAAAACATTTGACAATATGCCTAATTTTTGGAAATCACAACTTTTCTACGGAAAGTTTATTTTTGTTTGAATAAAAGCCAATTAGGAGCAAATTCTTGTCTTTCTCGATCCAAAAAGAAACTTACCGTACTTCTAAATGGGGAGCAATTTAATTTTGGTTTTTATATAATTCTTTTGGGTATTTCGGAGTTTCGTACATTGTATTGTTAAAAGTGAATGAAATTGTTAAATATGATAAATTTAATAACACCTGGGATTGCTGCTGCTCACTTAGCCTCGATACTAGATTATTCTTGTTTTGGAAACACTTGAGAGAATACTTAGTTTATCTTTCGTATTTTTCGTCATTAAAAACGTCTAAATAAAAAGATACCATTTTCTAAAAATAGTTATGCATTGAAATTTGACTTAAATTTGAACAGCAGTATATTATTTGTGTGAACTTATTTAAAGACATACAGCCCCTCTTATTCTGAGACAAGTATTCTGGTATATATGATATTCAAGGTCAGTTAAAACTTTCCGTAACATCTAAAAGGAAACCAAATGAAAATAAGAATGAAATATTACAAATAAAATGACTTTAATCTACCTTAAATCTCTGATATAAAATTCATTCTGAGTATAAGGAAGGTCAGTTTCTTTTCGATAAAAGCTGTTCCACTTGCGTTTTCCGAACCTAGAATCTGTGATCTGGAGCTAACATACATGAGATTCAACAAGTCAAGCTCAGTGGTATTCCTTGAAAACGGATTCTCTAGCCACGGATAAATATTGTGACATTTCAATTTAATTTATTGACCTTCCCAGTTGTCTTAGACACAACGAAAACGATAATATTTATTTTGATACTTCTGCCTCGGACACTGTAGACATATCTCCGAATACGGGAATATTTGGGGAAAAGCTTCGAGATATATTACAAAAATTAAAATCTTTACGTCTTCAAAAAATTAGTATCTCACTGGAAGAAATAAATGTAAATAAATCGACCGGCGCAATATCTTTAATAAACCACAGTTTACCTAGAAGTTTAAAAAGAAGTTCATCCCATTTAAATATCATTGACTGAATGAAATTTTATCGGAAGAATATAATATTGTGTGATACGATGTAGTTACTAGTGTATCCACTTTTTATATTTTACAAGATAACAGAAGTGTTACCCCCAAAAATTATAACTGCTCTTTCCTATTTGCATGGTCTCGTCAATGTACTGTTCCTTTGAAACACAACGATATTACCTAGATATTACCTAATACACAATGAACTAAACTTCATTGGCCATGTTGTTCTTAAAATTTAGGAGCCTTATCCAGAATTGTAAATATTAAAATAAAACCATTGATAAGAAGGTAAATATTCGATTACAGTAAACCCATAATGTAAATAAGACGAACATAGGAAAAAAATTCCATCCATCTGTGCACGTTTGAGAATAAGGTTTTTAATAACAATGGAACGCATGATTCATACAAATTTATACATATATAAAAATGTTTTAAAATATTTTTGAGTCTAATGAAGAAGTAAATGATATCAGTTTTGTAGATAGTGTATTTTAGAGCAATATACTAATTTGTATCTAATTCGAGTACCCACTTAAGTGGAGTGTTATTTTATTGGAGGAACTGAAATGGACTGTACATTCCGCGCTTTTGCTTCAAATTCAGTGAGGATATCGCCTCGTTGTTTGCAATCAACCATAACACCGAGGTAAAATATTCGTCTAGAGGTCCAGAGTTCTTTGTTTTAAAACCCATTGCAGACAACATTGAATTAGTTTGGTTTGGTCTTATCAATGTCGCATTAGGAGCTACACTATAATTATTAATGGTGGATCTTGCAATTTTCAGCGTCGGTCAAGTTACGAGGGTAACACCTGAGCAGGAACCTCGATCTCCTAACTTCCACACCACGCCAACCGGAGATCTTCGAGCCTCAACAGATTTAACGAGCTTCTGCCCTTACTATATCTAACTTTTAGCACTGGACTTTTGTGCCGCGAAGTCTCGAAACCTTTCACACGACGAAAACTGCCTGTTGTGAGTCCGCGATTTTGAAAACTAAGCTATCCCAGCATCTGGAAACATAGAAAGTTTAAGTAAAATTTTGTTAACTTGTTCCTTCCTTTTCTTCATAATTTTGAATCTAATCCAGGATATTCTTAACCTTTTCACAGTGAAATTCAGGAATATTTCGCTATCTAATGTTTTTCCAAACATTCTCATTCTGTGAGAGAGTTCTCAGCCAAGAGCAGCTAATCTCAGTGTTTTAATAAACCACGTCATTCGTATATCTGCTGTTTCTTCAATTCAGCCTGCTTCAACATCTAGGTGACAAAAATAACATGGATGTTCTCCACACTTCACCAAATCACATGAGGTCATTACATGCTTTAGTTTATTATAGCATTTTCGTTTCACAGACTTATTAGGGTGAGTGGAGTGTCTTCAGTTCAGATCAGATCATGTTGCAGATATTTTTGTGTTTTGGGGACTCAACTGCAATTTTGATGAGATTAAAACCCTAAACAGAGCCCAAAACCTGAGTTTTTCGAATATGGTCATAGGCATCTTCGTTAATTATTCCTTAAGTAGAAAAATTTTAGCAAGTAGGAATTTAGTAATCATTTATATAGAAAAATGGTCTTCAATCGTACAACTATTTCCCGTAAAATTAACTCGAAATCGACAACGAAAGTTCGGAAATTAGCAGTACTGTAAGTAACGACAATGGGATTAATATATGGAATTTTATTTACTAATAAAATTTGCATTTATTAAAGTATTATAATTAAATCTCGAAAAAAAAGGAGTTTAATTGATTGCTATATGGTTTGCAATATTTTTTGTAATATTCGAAACTTGCCCCAACTGGGCGAACACTCATAAAGGCCCCTTGAAAAGTGAAGGGAGTTTATGATTTCACTGTTCGGGCAGTAATATAACACGAGATCTCCTGATTTAAACGATTGGGATTTGCGATGAAGATCAAATCTGCGTTTATTTTCCAAATGCGTTTTATACACAGAATTTGTGGCATCGGCCCTGGCCAACTTTAGAAAGTCAAGTTGATCCTCATTTGACTTGTCATTTATGAAATTTTCGTTATGAAATTCACGGGGAAAGCGTGGCCCATATCCATGACGCAAATAAAATGGTGATTTAACAGTGGAATTCTTTTTTGTTTTGTTAATTGTCATTAAAGCATTAGGCAATAAGTCCTATTTCTTAGGATTTTTGTCAATCATTTTTTTTAAAGTTGACGTAATCAACCCATTGTCTCGTTCAACTGTGCTATTAGTTTGTGGAGAATAAGGCGGTGTCATTGATTGTGTGATTCCATATTTTTTGAAAAAAAGGCTGAGTTTGGCGTACAATAAACACAGTTCCTCTATCTGTTGAATACTTACTTGTCGGCCCATATCGAAGTATAATTTTATGATTGAGAACATAGTATGTCACTGTATATACGGCGAGAGATGCGTATGGCCTGCGGCAAGCATATGATGTAATCAGCGGATACAGTTTCCCACGGTGTGGTTGGAAAGGACAATTGTTGCAATGAGCCATAGGCATTTCCAATACGGCAGTTAACAAATTGATAATTGTAACAACTTCGAACGTATGTTTTACAGTCTTTTTTTATTGGCCACCAAAAGAGTTGCTGTAAATATTAAAGTATCTTTGGCATACATTTGTCCAACATCATCGTGGTAAAAAACCAGAGGTTGTTTACGCATTGATTTTGTTATCACTACTACAGATTTGGATCCGTTATTCTGCAATCGCACAAGAGTACTTTTATCGATGTTGTTATAACGTATGATTCTCACTGTCTTTTTACTAGGTTTATCCTCTTTCAGCAAATGAAAAATTTACTGACAGAAGTCATATCTCTCATTTGGTTTGCGTAAATTTCTGATTCGTGATTTGCATTAGCTATTAAACAAATAGGTGGAGTTGAGAAACGTGAAAGATGATCTGCGATAACATTTTGTCTTCCCTCTCGCTGTACAGTTGTAAAATCAAATTGAGACAAATCTACCAAATACTTGTTGAATTTCGAATGGATTACTGATTTCCCTACCACATTTGCAGAGGCATAATTACCTGTGATAAGTTCGGACTTGTGACCAAGTAGATAAAGGCGAAATTGTTCAGTGAGTGTCCAGTGTTTGGCAGTTGTATCGTGTTTCCGTATATTTTAAAGTGCATGATGCATATTCGATGACTCCACGTTTTCCGTTCTAATCCTGAGATAAAACTTCTTGTCCTGAATGCGATGCGCCAGTTTCTACGAAGGTTGGCAGAACTTGTTTCAAATAAGCAAGAATGGGAGAAGTAGTCATTATAGTTTTCAAATTCTCAAATGTGCGCTGTTAGTCATCTGTTAAAACAAAGACAGCGTTACTGATCTTCTTTTCCAATCTTTGAGGGAGTTTGAAAGTGGTTTCGAAAGGTTTCCTCTTCATTTCTTTTAATATTATCCTTGAATCCTTTTAATATTATCATTTCTTTTAATATTATCCTTTTAATATTATCACTTCTTTTAATATTATCCTTTTAATATTATCATTTCTTTTAATATTATCCTCAAAATTAAATTATTTTTATATTTTCAGTGGTAAAAAACGTAAATCTATTTTCAATCGAGCAACAGTTAAATGTCTAACTGATTGCACTTCAGAAGAATTCAAAAGAATATCAGCGTTTCTTGACATTTTTGTTGTTATTTAATCACACTTGTTCTTGGCGAGAACCCAAAGCGTGGTTGACCCAAACGATTAAAAACGGTTGGCGCTCTTTTAGGCGAAAGAGAGATGAAAAGTATTTTTGTCAACGGAATGTTACTTCTTAAAAATTCTAAGAAAAATAATGGGTTGTAATGCAGTTTAGCCCAACCACTCTTGGCGAAAAGAATTATTGGGCGGTATTTCGCCAAATATGGCTACCCTGGTTTCTCTTCACTGCGATGGCTTCAGTCGTGGCAACCCTCTTGATTTTCCCATATGAGTTGGGATTCCAGTTCACCAGCCATTACATATTATATATATATATATACACACCTCTTCCTGGAGACAGATGGTAGACTACAGTGTTTATGATGTTATATTTTTAGTCAATCACGGTAAATAGATTATTGCGCCTTCATTTCGAAACCGAAACTTTCACTTTTTTAGAAATTTTTCGATGTTTTTAGGTGGGGGGTTCGTTGATTACGTTACATGTTTTTAACAAATTACAAGTTATGATTTTTAGCGCGTTCGTTTCACTTCTCAGAACTCTCAGAATTTCTATATTATTCACGACTGCCCATTATTGCATTTCTTAAGTGACTGGATTCGTTAGTGTTTCGCTAATTCTGTTCTGGTGTGGTTAGGAAATTTCGAGTGCTTACGTAGGGTTTTTATTCTGGAACACCTCCTGTTGGAAATAATCAATGTTGGAATGATCAGTCAATTTTCATGCGTTGAAAGTTAGGAAATTGAATGACGAAATTATAGGTACATTTTGGAAATTGAATTAAAATGCTACATATCTTCTAGTTTGCATCAAATTAAATGCAAAACCTCTTGAGATAATTAAAATTTTCTATCACCAACGTTTTTGTACATGTCTTAGAATAATACACCAAAATAATTTTCTTTAACAATATTAACTGTGGAACCTTATTTCATCTCCTTACCATTTTAAATACATCATAATGTTTTTTTATATGAGACACTACAACATTACATTTTCCCTGGTACTAAATATAATTAAAGATGATATTAAAAATAATTAAGAAACAAGATATTTTAATGCTTTATAATTCATTTGTAGGTTTATTAACCCCTCTTCGAGGAATGTTTAAAATAAAAAAAAAGTGAAACAAAATGAGTAGAATTTCACTGCATAGTCAGGAATCAAAAAGTATCGAACGGTCACGGGTGATGGCAAGTTTACACCAACAAGAATACCATTCACAATGCAAGACAACACAATGTACGATATTTCTTGTGTCGATACTCCTATAGCTTTATAATAATATAACTAAACAATGGAAATAACTATAGCTAAAAATGGAACTTTTCTAACTTCCTTATAGCTAAGCAATGGTAATTTAAAGTCAATATTGCACAAAATTACATCTTAAATGATAATATATCAAAGAGAGAACTTCCGTTTAGGAATAGAAGATTCATCAACAGGTACATAAGAACTTATCCGAGAATTTAATCCAAACTTCTCGATAAACTGAACTTGATAGTTTATTTTAGGAACAGAAATATTTGTGATACTTAAGCAATGGGAAAACTGTGTAGCTAACAATTATATAAAAACTTAAAATTATAACACACACGTCTGTGAAGTACGGTTAGAAGTTTATGTATTGTTTTGTGTATTGGTTCTCCAAAGATAGCCACAACAACAAAAATCGATTAATTCCATTTTTTCTCTAACTTTACTGAAAGGGTTTGTAGAGCTTAGGAAACCCCTTTACATTAATCAAACAAAATAGTAAAGTATAAATTGTTCAATTGAATGTAGATTTTTTAGCACTTGCCTAACACATACGTGTTATACATTTATCGAATTAATGAGTTGTATAACATACATTTATCAAATTTCTCTTAGAATGGAATGTAACATAAATACTTGAGCACTGGGGGACCCTGAACTCTCATTAACGAAAGTTAAGGGTTGGTAAAATACAAATAAGGAAACATTTTTGTCAGCATTCGGAAGTTTAAGTGAGAATTGTTGGTTAGAAAATGAGACATTCTGAGAATGTGTAAAAAGATCTTATTTACTTCATATTTATAATAAATGCACGAATGTACTCCCACAACATTAACATTTTCCTATAAGCGTCTAGAAAGTATTTGGTGTACGCTTTTTAGGGTTCGAGGTGTTTAAAACGGTGTCTCATCAAAGACTGGACGTTGAAAATAAGGTCTTCATAAAATTGAATTATAATTTCAAAGATGAGTGCTTTAAATTGGTCTTAATTGGAAAAAAAAAACGATTCTTCATAATTTGTATAAACGTGTTGGTCAAGAGACTGTTCCACATGAGGTATTGAACTAATTACCGACACTAATGAAGATGTTGTAACATCCGATTACCTCGGATGTTATCTTGTGCCATCACTAATATCTAATATTAAATAATATGACACCAATAATTACAGAACCACCAAAACCACTTTTAACATTTATTAGTATATATCCTCTAAGACAATAATAATATAGCTCTCCAGGTCAAGTTTATTAATACTTTAATTCAACCCACCAATAATAATCTAACAGCTTCTTACCAACTGCAAGACTGAATCTAGAACAACTGTTGAAAATACTAGAACAATTCTCAATCCGAGTGTTTTACACTCGGACCTCAACTCTAAACCTTAAGTCAGCTTTCCAATACTATAGCATTTAGATTCCACCTCCTCTCGTTACAACGCCTCTCTGATCCTCCTTCTCCTCTCTTCTCCTCTACTCCTTCAGATGGAGTTTATATACTCCTTAATTCCTAACTGCTTTGCATATTACATTCTTCATCACGTTTCATTTTTGGTTGGGCAAAGGTTGTTTAGCGAAAGCAATCAATCTCAATTGAAAAGTCCCCAAGGTTAGTGAAGAGAAACCGCGAATAGCCCAATGTCACAATGTTAACTAATGTCCTGATGCACTGAAACCGCATGACTTTGGAAAAGGTAATCGGAACATTATTACGTTATTCTGATAGTACTTTTTCCCAGATTGGAACCCCATGTTGAATTCATTTCTCAGGAAGTATGCGCCTCCAAGAAAATCATTCACAATTCTCGCCCAATCCATGTACGCAAATTTTGGCATCGACACTTCTAGTGCTTTGTCACTGTTAACGATTAGAAATTTAATGGTACTAAATTATTCTTTAGAAGACGGTCTCACTGATGTAAATGAAAAGCTTTTTATATCGTATATTCCAGATTGCTTTTTTTCAAATGTGGGTTATGAAGGCGGCTTTGTTATAATCTGGACAGTGATCTCGTGGATCTCTTCAGCATAACCTTAGAAAGCCTTGTAACTACAAAGGATTATGTAACATTTAACCAAACAGGTGTATGCTGTGGGGAAACATTATTTCATTTAGGGGATGCCGACTTTGGTGATAATTGCCCTCTCTATACGGCTTGATCTGTTCAGAAAGCTTTGGGTAATTTTTTTTAAAAGCAGGGTGTTTGAAAAGGACGAGAACTTACGGCTTAAATTATCAGGGAATATGCCTGATATTCTCTATTTTGCAATTTGCCTTGGTATGGATTGCACAAGTTGCTTCAAAATGGCTGCAGATTTTGTACAAGATTTTCAACCGGCAGTTACTCGATTCCTGGATATTTTGAGGAGGTGAATATAAGTTCTAAGCAGTCATTCCATGATATTCCAGACATTTTTTATGGGATTAAGATCCCACGAGTAAGGGTGATTTAGAATTCATCCGCATGCTTCTCAAGCCACTACAACCCTATTTCAGCATTGAGATATGGGACGTTGTCTTGGTGGAAGACTTGATAAAACCTTTCAAGGTGTGTTCGACCGCAACCAAAGGTCCCAAAGACGCCAAGTGTCCTCTAAACTTTAATAGCATTTCATCGGCCTGTTTATGACCTTTGGTTCAGCAACGGTTTGTCCGGAAGACAGCGAATCCTAAAACGGACATCGAAATGATGAATAAGAAATCCTGAATTACATCAGACCCAACAATTCCCTTCTAATGTTTTATGGTCTATTCATGATGTTCCCGGTCATTCCATGGTCTACTCAGGATTCTAACGGACCCATAGCAGATGCAAATGCTAATGATGCTCGACTAACAGAGATACACTCATCGGCGATAAAAAGTTACGCCTAGAAGAAATAGACAGATTCACACAATATTTGAAAGTAAGTTAGTGTTCACCAACAACAAGAAATGTTTTAAAACTGACCAGGGATTTGACAACATTTGTTGGTCAAAATACAAAATTATTACAACTTATGACAGCATGTTGTGTCGTCATTATTTCTAATGCCTTATGCCACATGTCGGGGCAATGAGTCTTAATTCAACTCATTCCATGTAGGTTGAACTTCAGTATGCAAATATTGTAAATTTTGTTGTATAGATGGAGTCATAAGGCTCCCGTCGACACACCATCACGAATTTCCGTGCCTAATGATATGGAGTTTTCTACTACCCATCTCGTACTAGATTATTTATTTTATTTGCACTGAATTAAGTGCATTTGGAAGAGCATTATAAAAGAAAGGTTTCTCTGGATGTGTTTCTTTTCTGATTTTTTTTAAGTATTTTTAAAGCTTTATTAAAGATCTGAAAACTCCCATCCGGCACACTTAATTAATAATAAAAATACTTTGTATAATCTGCGAATCCAGCGTAACCTTTCTTTTTTATACTTTCTCAAATGAATATATTTTTAAATACTTTAATTAATTTCGCCGATTGTAATTGGAATTGTCATTAATGCGAACAAGGGAAGAGAGGAAAGTAAAATTTAAAGTCTCACCTCAGTGCGGAAGTATACATGATATTTTCTCCTGCGCTCTACAATTTACGACGTAGGATTAATTGGGCGAGAAAATGGTAGATATCTTGGAATTTGTAATGATATGAGGATTTCTCTTCTAAAGCTTTATTAACAATCTCGAAATATTCGTAGAAAGGTTATCTAGTTTACTCTATAGATATCTATGTGGAATTTAATAGTGTTTTAAAGTACTTCAAATCGTATTTTAAAATATATCCTTAGTTTATAAAGCGATTTTTACCGAGCATTTAAAAAAAAAACTATACAAATTCTTTTATTAATTCCTAGAATGAGTAATAGATTTTTTTTTGATACATCGTGAATATATCAGTGGATATATTGTGGGTGGCATACCGAATTCTTTGTTTATATCTCCAGAATTGAAATTTATGTTTTTTTCTGATGTTTAAACATCAGCTATTATAAAACTTGTGATGCAGAAATTTATTTCAGTTATTAAATAACATGAATCATTGTCAAAGCTACAAGGGAAGATTATACTCGTATCTTTCAACGAGCCGAAAAATAATAAAAGGTAGAATTTCTCGGAATGGAAGGAAAAGAAGTAACTCTTTTCTAAGATTTTATTCAGTTTTATTAGAAGTTTTATAAACTCGGTAGAATTCAATTCACCTCTTAATTACATTATGCTTTTGTGAGATATGTAGGTCACAGTAGCCGAGTGGTCATGGTCCCGAGTTTATGGTCGGCGTCGTTTTCGTCAAGTCGTGAGTTCCATCCCTGATGCCACAAAAAACCCGTCGTATAAAGGAGAGGATACATAGTTTGGTCTAAATCTGGTTGAAGTCTCAAGTCCTCCCATTTGTATAAATTTGAAGAGAAAGGGGCCATTTAATATGACGCCCTCGTTATTTGACCAAGGTTCAAAATAACGAGGTCAAGAGTTGCATCTAAGTGTGACACGTTAATAAACAATCAATCAAACTAGGTCCTTCATTTGTCTTATTGTGGAAGTTTGAAGACTGGGATACACACACACACACACACACACACACACACACACACACATATATATATATATATATATATATATATATATTCTCTCTCAGCTGAGGAAAAAGAATAGGAAGCGAAAGACCATATAAGCATAGAATTTCAGTTTTTTTGTTTTACCGAATTTACTAATATTAATAAGCTTTTCTTGCCTTTCAATTAATCTGTATGAAATTATTTTGTAAATTGATAGAGTAAGTTGAAAGCAGAAATGAGAACTTTAAGGAAATTTAAAATTTTCATTAGTTTTTTTTATCATTTGCATTTGCTGTTATTCTGAATCATGTATAGCTATGGGAGAACATTATTTCTGTTTGTTTTGTATGTGTATTTATATTATTATTAAAAATCATCAGTTTATAATATTTTTTTAAAATCCGAAATGAGCAACTTTTATGTCGACTAACCTAACTGCATATACTTTATAAAGAAATTATACACAAAAAATATTAATTTTATTTGCGTAAAAAAAACTTGAGTATAAGAATGGCACATATTTTTAAACAGGTTGCCATTTTCATATATAAGTAAATGGAAGTTCCATAACGAACGGGGAAATGAGATAGCTGGTTTTTTTAATGATGTATTATAACTTAAGAATTAGAGGAAAAAGTTTCAAATTCTTATGATAAAATCGAATGCATTACTTAAGTGACCATTTATTATTTTTTTCAAACTCTTTTTGTAGGAAACAGATTGAAATATATCAAGGTTTTCATAATTAAATGAATTTGGAAAAAAATTTGTTGCTCGCTGTAATGTTTGGTTGTGAAGATATAGTGAAATGAACTTTTAAAAACTTAACAAAACCTTTATTGAAAGTTAAAATAGGTTTGTAACACTCCCAGGAAGGCCTACTTAACTGCTCCCAAGCTACGGAAAACCTTCAACTGACATTAAAAAAACTCTCTTTTTCTCCCTCTTCGCGAGCAGTACTACCAGCGCCGCGTAGCGGTAGCTTCTGAATCATTGTTCGGAATGGAATGAGAACACCACATCTCACTACCTAGCTCTGACGTTACATTTGATTACAAATTTAAATCAACAGCAGTAACTCTCAAAATTAACTCATAAAATATTTACACCAAGCAAAATTAGTTCATAATTATAACACTAAATGCACAATAATAATTATAATAAAAAGAAGCAATACTTAAACGCGAACACTATTACACATTATAAATTATAAAAAAATTCATACACATTATAAAACATTAATTGATATATACTTCATGATTTTAAAATGATTCAAATTAATATGATATTCTAAATGCAAAAGAAGGGTAGGAACAATGAAATAGCCTATATATATATATATATATATATATATATATATATATATATATATAAAAGAAATCGAAAGGATATCCATGCGTTCAGCAATAACTGATATCGTTCACACTAAGCGTGATAACACGTCTGCATGAGACATTTCTGATCCTAATGTTTCAGAGTTATGTTAAACATTTGCAGGGAAAATGCTCTCTTTGTAGTCAAGACGATTGTGGTGCCCTTTTTATTAAAAGTGGGAGCGGATTATGATCCGTGTAAAATTTAATTTCGGTGCCGAACACCCACGATTCAAACCTTTTCAAACTCCACACAATCGAGAATGCTACCCGCTCAATGGTTGGCCAAGCTTGCTGGGGTTTGGTCAACTTCTGGCTTGCATAAGATATAGGGCAAGTCTTTTCATCCAACTTTTGGGATAACATGCAGCAACGCCGACTGATAAACCGGCAGAATTAGTGATGTATGGTTGGAGCATCACAGGTGTATATAAAAAAGGGGCATCGGCAAGCGCACCTCTTAAATTTCTGAACACTTCTTCATGTTTATCAGTCCATGGAATTTTGACGGATACTCTCTTTTTCATTAACTCCTTGAGGGTATACACAAGCTCCTAATATTTGGGAATGCACTCGTGATAGTAATTGCATACTACGTAACTCCTTATTCGTTGGAGATGCCAAGTTTCTTATCGCACGCACCTTTTCCGGATCAGGCCCGAACCGACAACATGTCCTAAAAATTTCACATGGAGTTTCACGAAATCACACTTCTTAAGGTTCGCAGTGAAGTTCAATTTTTCCAACTTCATTAAAATGATGTTTAAATGACGCAAATGTTCGATGAAATTTCTCGAAAATTGGCGATGTCATCTAAATATGCGCGGGTGAATTCTCTATAAGAAGCAAGCGCTTTATTCATTATCCATTGAAAAGTAGCACATGCACTTTTCAATCTAAAACTCATGTCTTTAAATCTATACATTTGGCGATGAGTTTTGAAAGAAGTTAAATCTTTGCTTTCTTCCGATATCGGGGTTGCTCAATATCCCTTCAAAAGACCTAAAGTAGTTGTTACGTTAGGTCTGCCGATCGACTGGATCAATTCTGTTGCGTCTTCCATAGAAAATTCATTTGTTACCGTTGCACAATTCAAAGCCCGGTATTCGATTCACAATCTCATGGGCATATCTTTCTTATACACACAAACTACCGGGTATGCAATCTCAGCGCTGTTTTGCTCGATTAATCCTAATTCCAACAATTCTTGGATTTGTTGGTTTACTTTTCCCCTCAGTGCTTCCGGGACTCTGTGCATAAGCGGTTCCTTTGCTATCCAGCAATTTCTGCTTTAATTCTACTGTCTTTAAGCTATCTTCAACTATTTCATTCATCACACGTAAAACGTACAATAAATGCTCCTTTTTCACGTTCATAAACATATATTTATCGATCAATTCTTTAACATACTCTTCCTCATATTCTTCAGATTTCAAGATTGTATCCTTCAATGTCATGAATGTCATGTTCGAAACATTTTTGATGCGCATTTCTTGAGCGTCGAAGTCCTCGATTCTTTTTCCGTTTACTAGGAAAGCCATCGAGATTCTCAAATCCACGGAATTAAAATTTTCACAAAATTCACTCAATTCCGAAACAAACTCAAACTCACTATATCCTGGCAGACTGCGACAGTGCAATGTTTGGTTGGGGTTCGAAGATAGAGTGAAATGATTAACGACTTTTAAAAACTTAACAAAACGTTTATTGAATATTAAAATAGGTTTGTAGCACTCCCAGTGAGGCCTACTTAATTGCTCCCATGCTACGAAAACCTTCAACTGACATCACAAAATTCTCTTTTTCTCTCTCCTCGTGGCCGGAACTCCCAGCGCCGCTGAGCGGAGGCTTCTAAATTGTTGTTCGGAGGGAATGGGGACACTACACACACAAATTATTTTCTGTTCTTTGATATGTGAGCACCTTTACATGGATAATATATTTTCCAAGAACGATATCATTAACTTATTGCATTGAAATAGTGTCTGTGGTAGCCAAGTGGCTATGTCCGCTATTTTGTGGCTAACGATGTTTCAGTCGAGCCGGGTGTTCGAGTTCTAGTTTTCCGGAAGTACCGCCATCTAGTGGGGTTAGTCGAGATTTAAAGTCCTCAAGCTTGCTTGGAGTGTAAAATAGATTTGAGATTCGTATCCCACATATTTGATAAAAAAAATTAACTTCTCTCATGTTTCTTCTAAGTGCAACACTAATAAATATTCACAATACATATTATTTTTATTTTAATAATTCAACTAAGAACTAGTTTTTCTCCTCCCTTTGTTCGTATTAATAATTCAGAATAAAAATCATTAAGGGAATATTATATAAATAAAGCTATCAACTGATATATTGAACTGCTTTTTTGCCCCTCTGAAATAAAAAAAATAGACAATTCATGACAATAGGAAACAGAAATGAAAAATCTGAATTTTATTAATATGGTACAGAGGCTTGTAAATATGTTAACCCTTCCATCTCTTCTTTTATAATAATTGACTATTTCAGTAAATGCTAAAACACATATAAATTATTTGGATTCTACACAGAAATAATAATTAATTTCTGATCTAAAATATTATTCTCATTTCATAATTAATAACAAAATATCTACAAGTATATATTTTTCTCCAATTAACTTATTGATTTTACAGAATTAGTCAAGAACGGACAAAGCATCTTAATAAAGATAAATTTATAAAATATATTTATAATTCAAGGTAGATTTCAATACTTTTTGAATTCAAATTCAGATTTATATAGTAGGAAGTATCTAAAAATACTGCTTTCACATAACGCTTTTAGAAATTAGTTACCATAATTCACGTCTTATTTTTTGTATTTATCAATACGATATTATAAGAAAGTACGCTGGCCTCCAAAATTTAAGGAACAACATGTTTTTCCAAGCTCACAATAAAAAAAAATGGAAGTAACAATAAAATTAATAGTTCATATGAATGACATAACAAGCTTATGCGAAAATGGTATCTACTACTTTTATTTTATTGAAAAGAACAGATATATATGAGTGAAAAATAAATATATAAATACCTAGCTTTCCTAATATCGTGTGCAAGTTTTGTTGATTTTCAACTGTAGTTGGCAGTTATGTTGATAGTTGTCAGTACAGTCTAGCAATGTCTAACAGAAGTAAAGTCGTTTGCCCGATTCGTTAAGGTGACGGGCAGTCGGATGGAAGAAAATGGAGTGGTCACTGGCTGATGCTGTAAGACAATGTGTCTCGCAGTGTGGTCCAACGACTTTGGGATCAATATCAATCCAAAGATTATATATAACTATATATAACACATCGATCAATAACTCCCGAGTCTAACATTGAAACCAACATTTTTTTTGCAAAATTTTTTTTTATTCATCAACATAACACCTTTTGTTAATCACCTTTTAGGGTGATACAATCGTTCCAACGCTTTTCCAAATCTTCCCCCCCCCCCAAATTTTTTTTTTCGCAAGAAATCTTTTTTGTTGCGAGTAAATAGCGATAAACAGCTTTCTGAATCATCGACTCGTTGCTGTTTTTGTTCCATCGAAAGCAATCGCGGCACCCACTTGGAAAAAACCTTTTTCACTTCACTTCAAAAAACCTTTTTCCTGGTCCGATCGACTTAAAATTTTGACACGTTTCAAGCAAAGGTTAGTACTCTAGAAAGACCTGGTTACTGGTTTACTACGAGCGCCATCTCTGGGTTAGTCTCGGGAGTTATTGATCGATGTGTTATATATATGATACGCAAGGTTTTTTTCGAGACACATTCAAACGCATTTAAATTACTTAGTAGTTATAGTCAAGATAGCAGACAATAACTCTCAAACTTATCTCTATTGATAACACTTAATTTTATTGAGCAGGAAGAGGCATCGAGATGCAGGTTTTTGGAATCAACACGTATCCGAGAATCCGAACCTCTCGAAACATCTACATAGAAGGGGCGTGGAGATCCGCTTGATTAAGCGCAATTTTTTATATTGCAGAAGCCTGGCGGACTACTTTTAGAGCGTAACCCTAATAAATTCCCACACGTAATTAAACTTTGTATTCCAGAGAAAAAGGGAAGTACCATTTTAACTGCGACGCGTGAACTGAAACAAAAAACCCGCGGTCATGATTGAAAACCTAAATCCTATCTCATTATTAAAGAAATCTAATATATGTGTGTGTGTGTGTGTGTGTGTGTGTGTGTGTTATTTGAGTCATCAATGTTGGCTCGAATATCTTTTACGCAGATATCATGTGATCATGTTTGAAGCAAATATTTTAATATGATTTAAGTATGCAAGAATATGGTTTAAATGTACTCGGTATATACTCGATGCGCAATAGATATGCTCATATTTATATTTTGAACAATCCTTGATGCATTCATTTAAAGTATACGAATACGTTCAAATGGTCAGTTTTCGCTAGAAAATCACATTTTCAGTTTTTTGTTTTTTTGAATAATGCATTTATTCAGCTTTATAAAAATGTTCCTATTTTGTTTCTACGTCACTTAAAAGCCAAGATATTAAAGAATTCGTAAAGCTCAAAAAACCGGATGTGGGTATTTAAATGACCGGAATTCAGTATTTAAATGCCTTTTAAAGTTGTCAAACAGAATTAAAATACCATATTTCTTTATAATATAATTTTTGAAAACATTTGATGTAATATTTAAAGTAATTATGCATTGTGCTATTTTCTGACGACGTAGAATTTAATGAAATCTGGCAATAATGTTTTATTTACATACAGCTTGATTTGATGACAACTCTGCTTGTTTAGTTGCAAAACAAAAGTTATTAACTTTTAATTGAAACTATACTGAATTTATTTATCATAACTGCGCAAAACATGCAGGATCATCTGGTGCTATGGAACCTATTGGCGTTTATCGTCTTTTTGTACATGACATATGAATCATTCTCGAAGTAATAAATCGTCGAGTGCCATAAATAAATATCATAATCGGGATTGAATTAGTGAATCTCCTCTGGCTATTCAGACTTAACAGTTATTATGAAATGCAATAGATTTTTCAGTCATGAATTCTACTCAGGTCATAGCTCACGCTTAATCTCTCTTCTCGACTGGTGTCTTAAGAAGAATCTTAAATACAAAAACTTAAAGCCGTAATTTATTTCAGTTTTTATTATACGAGTAAAATCTAATCTCGAAAAATGAGCATGGACTCTCTGAAGAAGTAGAATTTTTAGAAAAGCAGAAAGCTCTTCCAAATAACGCAATAAGATCAAGAGCAAATATCACAAAGCTTTTGCATCTTTATTTAGCACAAAATTAGTATAAAGTATTGAATTACATTTTTTCAGTTTAAATAAAAAAAAAAAAGACATTTAATTTTGCGTATTAAATGGACGGAAAAATTCGCAGCCTTCTATGTGTGGTCCTTTGTCATTTTCCTCTGTATTAAGTCCGGGACCCAAGTATTTAAAATTGGGAGTTTGTCTGCTGTATGTTGGCCAAGGGATACCTGGTTTCCTAGATGAAATATAAAAGCAAGAATTTAATGAGTAGTTACAAAGATACTAATTTAGAAATATGAAAATAAATTTATATTCCGTACATAAAGGCAAATCAGCGTAAATAAGGATTCAGATTCTGTATATTCCTAAACATCTTCGGTTTTCTTTCACCCACATTATATGAGCGAATTATGATCTAACAGGGCAATTGGAATACACAATGTTGGCATGCATAGCCTCATCACCAAAAAGAAAGGTGCTAATCCAGGCGGATACTGCATCAGACTTAAAGAAATTAATATTACTCTTTTCAATATATTAGGAGACATTCAAAGAGATTCATATTTTTTTAAAAAAAAAAATGCTTTCTCACTGTCAGTTAACTTATGTCCATCTCTTTCTTTACTATCTGTTATATGATGAAGTATAATCCTTAATATTTTTAGATTAATTATTTAAGCTTTATTAATAACATTTACATTTAACCTTTTTCTGGTACATTTTTGTTATCTGCATACTATTTGCTTAATTTGGCGAATTTGAACTTCTTTTTATTTCGCACTGGTAAAAAGGTAGAAATTGTCCGTCGGAAGGCATGAAACATATTTTTTTTATTTGTAACCTGTCTTCTTCAGCAGATAAACGGCCAAGGTAGCCTAGTATTAATGGTCGTGAACTTATGGCTGGAGTTGTTCTTGTCGAGCCATGGGTTCAAAACCTGATGCCGCTGAATGTCCTTCTGTAGCGGGATTCATGTACGGAAAATCTGTCGAGATCCTAGGCAATAAATAAATCATTACGTTAGGCGGTTCCGTCCGAAAAATTTTCCTACAAGCATTCAAATACTTTTTTGATATGTACGGATATTAAATTACCAATAAAGGCGTTATTCCTTGAAATATAACTTATTTGGATGCGAAAGACAGCATTTTCGATTTATCGATAATATGCCTTATTACTGGAAATAGCTTTCTTACTTCAGAAAAAGCTTACTTCGACATAAAAACAAAACAAGATGAACAGATGCAGTATACGCCCGTGTAGGCGCATTTGATTTTGGTGAGAAGACTTTATATTTTAAATTTCTTGCAGGTCAAATCGTATCATATAAGGCCTAAATCCCGAATGCGCAGAATTGTCTAAAAAAGACCGAGCTTGGCGTCAGGAAGCATACTGCAGTTGGGACTTAAACAAGTTACAATAGTAACATTGAAAAGTTAAAAATAAAATAGGTGGCCTTAAATAACATCCAAATGTTTGAAATGAAATAAGTTGCCATAAATTGTTAAATATTTATCTATGAATCGCTGGCTTGCAGTTAATCAGAGAGAAATGTTTCATATCAAAATTTTATTATTAACTTATAAATGAACACTACAAAATAAAAGCTTACTTCAAGATTTAATACTCATCCATTTCTAAAGTACATATTTAAAAGGTTATATTCTATAAAAATTGTTGACAGTTTCTTTCATGGAATCTTACTTAATAAATGTATTCTAATATGAGTATGTACAAAGAAATAAAAAAAAATGTAACTAATCTTTATAGCGTTAATATAATTTACATATTTGATACATCATATTTCTATCATTATTAATTAAAACTAAAAACTAAAAAGAAATTTCAAAATCAGAAAGATAATGATTATTTTTTTAAAATTAATTAAACATTAATAACTGTATTTCAAAATATGAAGTAAAAGTGGATAATTATGTACGAAAATTTCGGGGAGCATTTTATATTGAGTTTACTAAATAATAAATCAAAATAAATAATATTTGTTTTCAAGGTATTTTTATCTTTATTTTTTATTGGATTATTTGCAACTTTTAATGCAATCGTTCTTCTGATCAATATTTATTACGTAAGGAGAATATTTTTTGTAATATTTAAGATAACATACCCCAAAAAATGCAAGTAAAATTCGGTTTGTCTCGTGTTCTAAAATTAATCATAATGAAATTCCATTTATGTTTCGAGGAAGACATTACAATTTCAATACAATCTAGAAAATAATATTGATGATGAAAACATTTAAGTATGTAAATAAAAGAAATATAATCTCTTTCTCTTTTATACACACACATACACACACGGGCTCTCTCTCACACATGCACACTTCCTTAAGCACATATTTACACACTTTCCCTCTCACTCACTCTTTCACATACACACTCTCTCACCATTACCCATTATTTATCATAATCTTACAGTTTTCTCTCCCATACTCTCTTCGGCCTGTGTTATTTCCGTAGAATCTCAGGTTCGAATCCTGATGCCACTGAAGACCCACCGTGTATCGCGGCTGATGCACGTTACATATGTCGAGGTTTCAAGTTCTCCCGTTGGCGTTATGTGGAGGTTTGGAAATGGAGATGCGAGCTCAAGAGTTGTTCTTGTCACTTGACCTAGATTCAAAATCGCAGGATCTGCAGCTAAAAGCCTTCATGTAGCTTCTAAGTGAGATGTTAAACAATAAAGCAAAAAAGCTTCTCATTCTTTTTCACTCTCACACAATTTCTCTCCCTTACATTCTGCCATTCTTACACATTATAGCTCACATTCTCACGAACTCTCTCTCGCACTCAAGCATTTTCTCTCCCATTCATACTCTCTATCACTTTCTCGCACACTCTAATTGTCACGCATTTTCTCACACATAAACGCTCTCAAATATGTACTTCCGTTATGTCTAGTGTTTTTATCCATATTTTATCGCCAACCAACTGTTGCATACTTAAATTTTTATTTTGAGACTTGGCGTTATCAAATTTCTAAAGCGTTTGTTGCCGAAGCTGATATGATAAACCTTTTCATATCCGCCAAAGTCCTATCTGCATTTTCAAATTATTATAAACCTGAGAAGACGCGTCCCTGAAATGCTACTATTTTGAGGAAAGAGGGACATTTACAGAGATTTCCCCTGTCTTCTAAGGAAAGATTAAGCAACGAACCTTTATCCTTGGTGATGAGTTCAGCGACTATTTTGGTGATTTGTTGAAAAATCTGGTGACTTTGGCATCAAAACGATGATTATTGAAAAAGTTGGAAGCGATTTGTAAATTTGGGCGAAAATTATGGACTTTTTCTCAATTTTCCATGTGACGTCACGTCTGGTCATAGTGGCTATAAATACGGGGAGATGCGAAGCTAAGAAGAATCAATTGGGTTGTTTTCGGTCGGCATTGGTTGACTGAATCTGCCCGCTAATTGTCGGTAGCATAGCCGAGGAAATTTGCCAGACTGCCGGAAGTTTTCGGAATCCGTATTAAGTGTTACTGTGGAGATTGATCTTTAGAGCAAACTAGTAAGCTGATGAGCTGGACTTTGCTGATACAACTGTGATTGCTTTTGTGTAGCTAATCTGTGCAAGAGCTGCCTTTGTTCCTATTGAGTTCCTCATTTGTACAAGTGCTGTGTTACCTAATTGCACTGTTAATCTGTCCAAGTTTTGTTACCTGTATTTCATCCTGTCCTGAATGTTAATACAGTGTTATTTGCCCTTATCCTCCTTTTTAGACTGATTTTATTCGTAACCTACACCTAAGAGATCTGTGTGACAATACTTTTAAATTATTTTTATAATTCAGCATTTTGAGTAATTTATTATACATTTCTGCATCGCTAAAAAATTATTTAGTCCATTCTTGTACGCCAAACACTTAATCGTTAACTTCATTTCTTATCACAATTCTTGTTGGCGCGCCAATGCACCATCGCCAGAAAGCCTATTCAGCACACAGGAGATATTAAGTTTTAATGCAGAAAGGACGTGAGTAATAAATAATCTTCTCGAAAAATGAGACCCATAATGTACATAACACATCAATCAATAACTCCCGAGACTAACCCAGAGATGGCGCTCGTAGTAAACCAGTAACCAGGTCTTTCTAGAGTACTAACCTTTGGTTGAAACGTGTCAAAATTTTAAGTCGATCGGACCAGGAAAAAGGTTTTTTGAAGTGAAGTGAAAAAGGTTTTTTCCAAGTGGGTGCCGCGATTGCTTTCGATGGAACAAAAACAGCAACGAGTCGATGATTCAGAAAGCTGTTTATCGCTATTTACTCGCAACAAAAAAGATTTCTTGTGAAAAAAAAAAAAAGGAAAAAAAAAATTTTTGGGAAAAAAAAAAAAAAAAATTTGGAAAAGCGTTGGAACGATTGTATCACCCTAAAAGGTGATTAACAAAAGGTGTTATGTTGATGAATAAAAACAATTTTTGCAAAAAAAATGTTGTTTTCAATGTTAGTCTCGGGAGTTACGAGATTGATTGATGTGTTAACGCTATTATAGTCTGCTGCATTATATGTGTATAAAAGTAACGTGTATTGCAAATAAATAAAAGAATGTAAATAAAGAATGCAGATGGTCCGTCGCTATTAAATTGTATACACATATAAGTAGTGATTTATCTATGATGATCAATAACGAGTTATCTCTTAGTTGGCTAGTAAACTGAACTTCCAAACTGCGCGTATTCTCACAGATGGCAGCGAAAGTATATCGAAGATTCGTGACTAAATGGAATAATGATCTATTATGGACCATCTTTATGGGCTTCAGTGGTTTCTTTTCAAGCAAATAATCTTTAAGTACCGAATTTATGCTAAAAGTTGGATGCTTAAACTATGGTTTCTTAGGAAAGAGGAGTTCTTATCTGGCAGTCGCAGAATCCCGGCTCATGCGTTCACTAAAACGTTGTTTACGTAAATCAGATGGTGTGACTTCCTCAAGAGTATTCAATGGGAGGAAACTGCGTCACTGGTTTGGACATAAACGTTTTGGTAACGACATCCATCGCAACAATACGGCAGCTAAATAACGGCATCTGTTTCTTATGAAACCGTAGCTTTACAGAATTCTTTTGATACATCTTAGTTAACGCTGAACTTTGAAGTCATTCGTTACTTTTGTGCACTTCTGCGTACATTTTTATAAGCTTAATACAATCGAACTTCATTAAGTAGGACTTTTTTGACTCTGGTTTCCGGATAACTTGGATCAAAATGAGCGAAGATTTTTATTTTTAACAATTTAGAAGATATTTGTGAAAATTTCCACAGTAATATTCTATTGTTTCAACTAGAGATTCTAATTTTTTTCTTTAATGAGATATTCTAACGGCTATGATTGTGTGGAACGACATAACTGGAAACTCTGCGCATTCAAAATAGAGTGTTCAATGGCAATAAGACCTTAGCGACTCCTCTTATCACTGATGACGACAACATTGTACAACACTGTCTTAATAGAAAATGAAATAAAACAATTTTGAGCTAAAAGCACATGTCTTTGCCTTTCGTAAATATTTGATTCATACTCAATTTGTTCAATATAAAATAAGCTTCTATACCTGGTTTCTTTTTATTTAATTTTTTCCCACTTTCCAACATGATGGCTATAACTTAGTGGTCAGGGTCGTGAACTTGTCGCCGGGGCTAATGCACATTAACCCTTTCGATACCGGAGGGAGAAAAAAGAAATGCTTCTCTGGGCACGCGGCTTCTTACCACGGAATGACACGCTGGGCCCAGATGATTTTAGATATTAAGCCCAATTCATGAAAAAAAATTTCTCTAAAATCGGCTATTTATTAAAATATTTTAGTATTTACATATATTATTTAAGATGCATTAAACTTAATATATACAATAGAAAAAAAGATTTAATCGAAAATTGAATGTTTTATACATAAAATTACCTAAAGAATCATACTTTCAAGAAAATACAAAATATATTTACATAAATTTCATGGTGTAATGATGTATCATTATATGAAATATATAGATATAAAAAATAAATCTTATTTTGCTGTATGGTATATTTATATAAAAAAAATTCAATGCGAAGTACTACGTCACATGTCTTACACACTTATTTTGCCGCACGATTTTGAGCAAAGGACACATCTTAGTCCCCCCCTTTTTTTTTTACTTTAATGTCTATGTACAGATTTGGATTATTTTCAATAACATTATTGTTAGATTCATTTATTATTTCTCAAATCTCAATATCATATAAATATTTTCTTTTCGTCATGACTGTTGCTACAAATAAAAACTGACCCAATGAAATGAACAGCTGAGAACATCTGCTACCAAAAGCCCTAATACCCACAAAGGGCCATAAATTCTCCTTCGAACCTCTAAGAAACAAGCAAGAAAGAAAAAAGCAAACCGAAAGCTTAAATCATGTCATTACATTTAAAGAGCCACACCGAAACACGTGCGTTTAACAATTACCCCCCTCCTGATAGCTACCAGCAAAATCCAAACCCTTATCACCGAGGTCAACACTCCAAATAAGCTATCTTTATAGGTTTTGCGGTATTGAAAGGCCCTATAGTAACATTAAAAAATCAAATAAAACGTTTTCATCGAGCGTATCTCTATTGATACGCTGGGCCGTAGAAGACACTCACGGAGCGTATCGCCCGTGATACGGTGGGAGCGAACGGGTTAATCTGTCGAGACTCCAAGTTCTCTCGTTGATTTGGTGAGGAAGTTGGGAGAGGGAAGTGCCATCTCAGAAAATAAAAAAATGCCAATCGTCCTTGACAGAGGTTAAAATTGAGAGGTTCGTCGCAAACAGACCTTGACTTGCTTGTAAGTGCGACGTTAATAAACGTTTCAAGTGTGATGTAATCAAACCCCTCTCCCCGCTCTCTGTTTAATCCTGCTTCCCAATTAATGCGACTTAACGAGTTTTTACTGTAATAATTTTCCATGGTTAAAAACAATTATTTACCCATTTTTCACAAAGTTGCTCCATATTTTAATAATTTCTAGACTGAGTGGTACTTCATTTGCTTCATAAGAAGAAGGATTTAGAAGCGGTGCACCAAAGACAAACTGGACCTCTGTAAAATGCACTACACCCATCCATGGGGCCCATGGGGTGGTGCTGGGTCGATGCCTCCACAAGTAGTAATACACTTTGTTACCTTCTTCCGCGCACTCTTCGGAGTAATACCTGCTAGGGCAATAGAAAAGCTCGTCTCCGATCGCAGTGTATACCTGTCGTCGAATGTAATCATAATCGTTTTCTTCCACGTTGGAAGGTAGGTAGTAATTAACAATGGGCTCAGGATCAGGAAGATTAGAGAATAAAACTCGAATGAGATCTGAGCCTGTTGTCTTGTTAATTTGAGGATCCTTTTCTCCAAAAAACCCGAATAAGTCAATATTCGATGTGGTAACCTGAAAAGAAAAAATGAAGTAGTATTAAGGTTTTTGAAGGCCTAAAACATATTAATTTGAAATTATTTTTTTTTCTCGTCCATTCTGGGCTTAAACACATTGACAGTTTTGAAATAGTGGTGGCTAAAGTACTTATAAAGTCGAATCGTTAGAAAACGACAAGCATTGAAACTGTTTTAGCCTTTTTTAGAATTATTCTAAATGACAATGAAAGAGCAGACTCTCTTGTTAAAGATGCTTCAAATGCAACAATTACAGTAAATATAGAAATTCTTGAATATTATTATAAATCTATTTTTATAAGACTAGGTTCTAATTTTATAAAAAAAAAAAATTAAAAAATTAATAAAAAAAACTTTAATACACTTCATCTTTTCTCATTTGATCATTTGGATTCTAATAGTGAAATCTCATTTTTTTCGTATATTTTATGATTAATCAGTTATTAAAGCTCCCGTCTACCAACTGTTTTGAATTTATAATTGCAATGTTAATCTTCTTTGATCCTCTAATATAGACTATTGTAATTATTTGAATTCAGTAAAGAGCCTCAGGAAAACAAAAAGAAACAAAGCTAACTAGAACAGAAATTTTCTTCCAAATTTTTAATACAATTTATTCATTTACAATTTGAATTGAATTATAAACGAATAAAAACTAGCAAACCTGGAACTTTGTAAACAAACTCTTAAATGATTCATTAAAATATATATGAAATAATTTCAAAATATCAACAAAAAAATATAATCGAACAGAAATCTTTTTAATTTCTTACTATTTTATAGATGCCCTTTTCATTTTATTTTAATACATACTTGTACAATACAAAGGAAGGAGGAAGAGTTTAGCAACTTTTTCTACGACAGATGGCGAAGTTTAGGAAAATCGGTGTTACCGTTGGATGTAGCTATCTGTTAAACAGCACAAAAACAAACTTAATGCTGATTCGAAAGTTAGTTTTGACTAGGCAGCCATTTGAAGCCAAATCAAAATTTGAATGTAGCTAAAAGAATTTATCGTCTTTCGATGAGACCTAGTTTCATCTTTATACACGGGAAACCAAGTGACAATCGAAGCAATGGGCCGCTTGAGATGATCCTGCTTCAAAAAAAAGTGAAGATTGAGTCATCGGCTGGAAAACTTGGGGAGATAATTTTTTAAGTGCGGAGGATGTCGTACTCATAGATTTCGCAGAAAAAGGAAAAATGATAAATTGACAATATTACAGTGAGATACACAATTCCAAAATTTTCAGTTCTAACACGGGAATTTTTGTATCACCTCATACTTTAAATTTGAAGATGAAAGAAGAAATTCCGAAGGACTAATATCACGTTCACGAATTTAAAATAGATGGTAGATAGAAGCCTTAATGAATTAGGGCAGTTTAACAGATTTAGTATTCACTTGATCTAAGTAGTTGTTGCATTAAGAAGGCGAGTACTAAAAAAAATTTTGTTCTACATTTCTAATGCCTTTTCAGCAGCTCTCTTCAGCAACGACGAAAAAAGTTAAAAACGCCTAGTAAAAAGCTCGAAGGAAAATATTTTTTAATCTAATTGATAAGAGCATTATAAAAAGCGTCCTGCAAGTTTTCTTCGGGGATTGGAAGTTTGAATCTCTCCTGTTTGAAAAATATCAAAATCAACTGTCCTCTCCCCAATTGCGAGGCAGAAAACTTAATGTGCCAGACCTTCGTTAAAAAATAAAAAATTGAGGAAATTGAGACGTGTCCCTTTACAGCATTTGTGGAATAAATGTATTCCATTCTCTTGTTGAATTCATCTTTGTTCCAAAATTTATATTAATTAGTTATTTATTCAGTTGATAATTTTGTTTTGATTCAAGATTTTTTGATATATGTCAAGTCGATTAAGCGTATATTTTTAAGCCTCCAGGTTTTTTTTTGCGGTATTCGAAGCCATTTCACTCTCTGAATAATAATATGTAACGTAAATGGGTATTCCAGCCGGAAAGGAACTACATTAAAGTATGGGGTCACAGTTTTTCTCCAAATAAATGCATTTTGAAACTAGAAAAACAGGGGTAAAGTTCCATGTAAGATTTATCAGAGCCGAAATTCATACATTTAATTTCCCACGTGTTCTATAGATCGTCTGTATTTGAAACATCTTCGAACCTTTGCTTTTATTCAATTATTGGATGTTAAGAAGTTTTTGTGTCATGCAGAACTGCGTTTGTGTCATGTAATTGGAACTGGTTCATAGTTATAAAACAGATGCATAAGTTGGGAGAAATATGAAAGTGGAGTTCAAATTTCAAAGGTGAAATATGGCATACGGCAAGTCATTTTTTCGTTATTACATTCGTTATGAATTTCACCTAGAAAAAATGGTGCAAAAATTTGTCAATCAATCTTTTTTGAAGAGGAAAATTGTATTGAAAAGTGAATGCATCTTTTGGCGATTTTGGATGTTATTGGTCGAGAATGTAGTGACACGCCACAGAATACTAGGCATGAGGATTTGCAAGTACCGCCCGAGGAAGATTCATCACAAACGCAAAATGAACTTGCTGAACAATTATGAGGGTCACCAAAATCGATTTTTAATCGCTTGCGTGCAATGGAAAAGATTCAGAAGGCAAAAAAAGGGGTGTCACATGCATTGAAACAAAGAAACAAGGATGAGCGTATCTTGAAGTGCATGAATCTGTTAAATGAACAACAGAGAAATAATTCACGTAGACAATCGTGACGGAAGATGAAAAATAGATAAAGTATGACGATCTGAATCACATAAAAATCATTGGGTGTGTGTCGGCAAAATAACGACATCAACTCCAAAACGAGCCATTCCCGCCAAAAAAAGTTCTATGCATCTGGTGAGATATGAAGTGTGGGTTCTTTACGAACTTTTACAGCCCGATGTAAATGTAATTGCTGAACGCTGCAGTCAACAATTGGTGTGATTAATCGGAAACCTCCATTTACTGGCAAAGGTTTGAGTTTCTTTAAATTGATCTATTATAACGCAAGGCTTCATGTTGCAAAACCAGCTAAGGACACATTATTAACACTACAATGGGAAGTTTGGGAAAACTGGGCGTAAAGTCCCAACACATAACCTCTTCAGTCCAACATTTGTTTCAGTCGATGCATAATGCCCAGTCTTCTGCACACCTCCGGAACATGAATGAAGTACGATATTGGATTGACAACTTCGTCGCTTCAGAAGACGGATCGATTTACATTGCTTCAATCTGTCAACTGCCCAACAGACTGCGGAGTGTTAGATAATGATGGAGAACATTAGTATGAATAAATGAATTATTCTCGGCTTTTAATTACATATTCATTTCCCTGAAATACGCTTTAAAGCTTATTGCTATACATAATATATTTGTTTTACAAATGGACTAGATCAAACAGATTCTTTTTCGGATTCAATGAAAAAAGAGACGAAGATACGTCAAGATTAGTCAACGAATTACATAGAACGTCCATAAGGATATCTTTGCGGACTCTGTCTTGCAGTGTTCTAGATATTTCAGCTATAAATTCTTAGACTTCGTTAAAGGCATGTAACTATTCGCACATTTATTTTGGATATTTTATTTCTCGCTTCATTAGTGAATTGAGATTGTCATAATGTGATTTTCAGAAACAGAAAATTTTACTATTAAAAATGTTGAATGTAAATTCAATTACTTTAAGTAACTTATTATAACTTCTTATAATAATATTTAATTTAAAAAACTAGTATTTACTCCCGATTTTTATTATTGCCAAATTGAACACCTATGAGCGCTCTAGATAGTTAAAAATATCGGTCATTCTAGTGTTAAAGTTATAAATGCAGTAAATTTTATGCAATATGTACCTAAATATGCGAACACAGGACTTACGAATGTAAATGCATCAATGGATTACTAACCGCTCATACATAATTACTTATTTTTATAAATAAACAGAATTTTTTGCAATGAACAGTTGGATATGTATACAGATATTTCAGTTTTAAAATATGACTTCCATTTCTTTTAATTTAAAAAAGGAAATATTATTTAAATTTGGCATAATATTAAATCGCATTTCATTGTCTAAAACATCTCAGTTGCCATAATTTTCACACCAAAACTTGAATGTAAGAAAATGACAAAAATAATCTTACTAGAAACGATGCCTCGTTTTTATTGTTTCCTATTAAAAGATCAGTGCAGTGAAATTTTCCGCTTAAAATGACTGTTTTTGGATCCTCAGGGAGTAGTTCGTCTCCAAAAGTAGGATAGAAATCTAAACTGCCGTCGGGTAGTATATCAAAATCAGCTTTACTCAAGACCGTAGAATCCACATCTAAAATATACAAATATTCCGTGAAATTGATGATACAAAATATTACTTGAAATTTGTGTAACTTCTAACAACACAAGATGACACATTTTAAGCATTATATAGCATAATGCAATACCTATAACTCCAATTCCAAACATTTCCTATTTAAATTAATCTTATTCTATAAGATTGAAGAATTAAATAATTTTTTTGTTATAAAAAATGTAATAGAAATAAAATCTGTAGTTAATATTTAGAGAAGTTGTTTTACAAAAAAAAATTTTCGAATTATCGCCTGTCAGTTTCTTATTTTTATTAACAAAATAATGACTAAAATAATACAGAATAAAACTAGAAATCCTTAAAATTGTTAGACGTAAAAATGAAAGCTTGAATAAAAATATCTAAGAGTTTGAATTCTTATGTTTTCGCAGAAATAAATAAAAATAATATTTTTTGCGTAGATTAGGGAAAATTTCTCTTACTAACTATATTGACTGTAATTATTACGAACATAAATTATACGAAACAAAAATCAGGTTAGTTCAATATCTTTTTTTAAATGTAATGATTAAAATATCGAAAAGACTATTTTAATAATATTAATTTATTTCATAAGAAATAGAAGGGCTTTTGAATTGTCTTGATATACTTTTATATTAGATTTAATTTAATTCGTAAAAGAGTGAATCACTCCGAAATGATTAAATAAATATTTGTACTGATACGATTTGTTATTTCTCTGTGAGGATAATTGATTTTGTAATACAATGAAAGGGAAAACTACATAAGGATTTCCGTTCCTATCTTAGCATTCTATAATATCATTAATTCTTAATACATACATGAACTTAAAGAATTTAATGCTGTTATATTTTCTGTTAGAATTCTTTTAGAATATTTTCAATGCAATAATAAGATACAGAAATTCTAGTTCAATAATATAATATATTAACTAAGTTTAATTTGCTTAAAAATACCACTTATATATGCATTATTGATCCTACTGAAGTCTTAAAATAATGTGGATAAATTCAATAATAATACTCATATAACAAATATCCGATAGGGTGATTTCTTTTTTATTCAACTAACTTATTTATTTGGTTGTTACTGAAATTGTGAAAGATTCTTGGAGTTCTTATTGCATTGTTATATGAGCTTCTAGATTACTCGTAATCAATGAGAACTGAATTTCCTTGTGAAGATGAGAAAAATATGTTTGTATACAAACAACGAAAAATTAAGAAATAGTAGTTTTTTAGTTTTATGCTCTCAGAAAGTAGAATCTATTTCTTTTATCAGGTTTTATTTTTTTATAGAATAAAAACAAGAGTACGAATTATTTTTTCTTCAAATATGATATACTTTGATTAAAGATTATTTAGAATCTTTTCATTTCTAAAAAGTAATTAGCAGAATACCGTAAACGAAGTTTACAAACGAATTGTTTCCCATTAGAATTTTAAAGAATTAAACTTGTATAACATGAACCTGAATACGTACATACACACAACACAGGACAAAAAAACTCTTTTGTCAATTTGAGAATTAAAACCAAATTAACGAACTAAAATAGTAATTTATAGAATTTAAAGATGAGATAGCAATTATATTTAAAAACAAACAAAAAAAGTAAAAAGGAAATCAATAAAAATGCTTTCAAGAAAATGTAACAAGGACAACAAAACTGCAATTAAACGCGAGAAATTTTTTTTTAAATATTATCTAAAAGAACATATAATAATTTCATGTAGAATTACTTTTTAAGCAACTGACAACAGGTCCTGGATTGTTTTGAATAGTGAAGGTATCATTGGCACAATTCGCCGCCTTGGCCAATTGTTGAGCAAGATCTACATTCATATTTTTTAATGCTGCTAGAGTGAAAAGAATGGGAGATCCACTTTCCATTATCTGCCTACTGTAAAGACCTTTGGCTAGCGGTGAAGTAGAGAGGTATGCAACAGATATTGCGCCAACACTTTCACCAGAGATGGTAATCTTGGTGACGTCACCTCCAAAGTATTCAATGTTTTGGTTGACCCATCTCAGTCCTTCCAGTATGTCCCACAATCCTAAAAAAGAATATTAGTATGAATATTGGCTATTTTTAGAGTGTTGTGTTTTAAAATCAGAATAATAGCAGTTTTCAACAATTAAAAAGCTCATAAAATCTTATTTCACTTATATAAAATGTGAAGTGATTCAATTCTATTAAAAATAAAGCCTTCTTGGAATGTTCAGGAAATTTATTTTTGTGTCTATGTAAATTTCTACAGAAAATGGTTTACATTTGTAACTTATTTAAAAAAAATGTTTATTATAATAATATTTCTTTTAGTATCTCTCTCTCACACACACTATAAATAATCTATGTAGATTTTAATTCATACATGCATCTATCTATCTTTTTTTTTTTTAATTCTTCTTTTCAATTTATAATTTGATAAAAATTCTTTTTTAGAAACGTTACATAATTTTTAACTCTTCATTATTAAATAATTTTTGAATGCTATGTTATTTAAGTTTATGAGCAAACCTTAATCAGCTATATTTATGTTATTATATGTTGAGATTAGCGATTCTGTATTTATGGGTGTTTTTTCATTATGATGTAATAAGGTTTAGAGATGTAGTCGTATTTGTTCAGGGGTCATACTGTGGTGTATGTAAGGATTCAAAGTAACCACTTATTACACACACACACAGTTTATTTGCTGACGTAGGACAGAACATTAAAACACAAAACAAATTGATTAAACTCGCGTAATCATAGATTTAACGTCCAGAACAATATAACGTCCAGTGCAGTTTCCTGAACCGTCTTGTTCAGCGTCTCGCTCCTTCTCCGTCTACGTCACATCTCACTACGTCGCATCTCTCTCGAAGTGCTAGGTGGCGCTCTGCAAGCATCATGGCTGCCTTCCGGGATTATAGATCAGCAGGTCTTAGATCCCACAATACTGTTAACGCCCCGTCTTTCTTTGATGATGTCATCGATAGGTGGCGCGCCTATTTCTTAAAAAGTGCATGTTTTCGTAAATAAAATTCAGTGTGTGTGTGTGTTTTACAGTCCACTTGCCTGTGTTGTGAGTTTCTGTGCGTGCGTAATTATTTGGTCCGAACGATCGGAGAGAAAGGTCGGTGACCTGTGGATTTAAGTGTGTTGAATTCGACTATGAAAGATTTGAGCTATGTGAATTGCGTTTGAGTGTGTGGGCGGATTCATGTTTGTTAATTATTCGTATTGTGTTGTCGCAGGTTTTACTTGTCATTAATTGGTTTATGTGTAGAGTTTTAGTGTGAATTTGTTGTTATTAATATTGCAGTGTATTGTGTTGTCTGCCTTTGAATTATTCCTTGTTTAATGGTTGCGTTTGTCAGTGATTTTGGTTTACTTGGGTTTGAAATTTGATTGTGAAGTTGGGTTTTCTGTTTAGCTGTTTGTGTAGTTTAATTTTTGTGAATAGTAATGGCTTTAAAATTAAACTATAAGAAGACTGAGCTCATAAGGTTGGCGGAGGAAATGGGTCTGGAGATTCCTGCTGAGGCTAAGGTGATTCAACTGAAAAATCTAATTGAATCAAGTGATTTGTATAGGGACGATATTGACTTTGTACGTGAACTCATGTCAAATATTCAAGAGGAAAAGAGGGATGAAATAGAATTGCAGAAATTAAAATTATCCCAATTTGAAAAAGAGCTAGAGCTTATAAATGCAAAGAAGGGTTTAGTCGATATATCCCAAGTTTCTGAAACAAAAGAATCTAGTTCCCTAACCGATAACTTGGAATATCTAATTCGAAGTGTGAAAGTTTTGACAATTCCTGTCCCTGTTAAATCGGAATCGTATAACTTGTTTTTTCATTCTTTGGAAAGGGCATTCGAAAATAAATCTGTACCTAATGAATTAAAAGCAGAGATTCTGTTAAATATTCTAGGAGAAAAAGTAAATAACTTGCTTACTTATGTTGATCAGGAGGACTTAAGCGATTATAAAAAAATAAAATAATTAGTGTTAAGGGAATTTCAGCCCACACCACAAGAGTGTCTTAATAATTTTAAAAGAGCTCAAAAACAACCATCGGAAAATTATGTTCAATTTGCTTCTCGTTTGTGTGCTTCCTTCGACTATTACTGTCAATTGCGCAAAGTAACAGATTTTAAATCTCTGTGTGATCTTATAGTTTCAGATAGACTTTTTGAAACTCTAGATCATGAATTAAAGAAGCATATTGGAATTAAAGAGGGTGAAGGCTTTTTCAAACCTAAGCAGCTTAGACGAGAGTGTGACATTTATTTATCATCTAGAGGTGGGAATTCGAATGAATTAGTAAATAGAAATGCCGTGGGTGAATCAAAACGAGTGGTAGGAAATAAATGGCAAAGAACTCCAAATTGGAAAACAAATACAAATGTATCCAAGGTCTTCTTGTCGGAAACTAAAAATACAACTTGTGTTCTTTGTAAGCGATTATCACACTCCCTTTCTAAATGTCCACAATTTAGGCGACTTTCAGTCTGGGAAAGAGCGGAGGTGATTAAGCGAAATAATCTTTGTTTTCGTTGTTTTATGCCTCATAAATTGAGTGAATGTCGGTCAGTTCAAAATTGTTTTTGCTCGAAGCCTCATCATAGTTTGATTCACTTCCCGCGTGAAAACTCTAGCATTCCCCCGTCTCAGTTGAAATTCGATGCACCTGTTTTTATTCCAAAACAGAGCGAGGAAACTCCGGAAGCGGTTTCGCAATCCCAATTGGTAGCTACTAGCCTTGTGAAGGGAAAGGCAAAAAATGTTCTTTTAAGCACTATTCGTGCATTTGTTAAAAACAAATTCTCGCAATGGGTTGAGGTGAGATGTCTTCTTGATAGTGGTTCTCAATCTTGTTTGTGTACTAGATCGTGCGCAGAGAGGTTGCATCTTAATTTGGAGAAAATAAATACCGTGGTTTCATGCATTAATGATGCTAGTATGGTGGTGAAGAATTGTGTAAGGACTTCGGTGGCAAACAGAGATAAAAGCTTTGAGAAGGAGTTATTGATGCTGGTAGTCAATAAAATTGCTGATCTTATTCCAAATAAAGTGGTTACTGTGGATGTTAATATTTCGGAGCATGTGTCTTTAGCTGATCCTGGGTTTAGTGTTCTGACAAAATCGATATGTTGATTGGAGCGGAGGTCTTTTATGAGCTGTTGAAACCGGGAAAGATATATGTTGAAAACTCGCAATTGCTGTTGCAAAATACTATCTTTGGTTACGTTGTTAGTGGGATTGTAGATCAGGTGGTGGAGGATCGTGTTCATTGTGGGTTGGTTCTCGACGATGACTTAAACAAAACCTTGAAACAATTTTGGGAAATCGAAAGCGTTGAAGTAGAGTGTAAGGAAAACACGGAGGCTTCTTTATGTGAGGAACATTTTGCGAATACCCATAAGAGAAATAGAGATGGTAGATATGTAGTATCAATGGCGTTGAGTAAGGATCCGTCGTGTTTAGGAAATTCCAAAGATAAAGCTGTGAGACAACTTAATTCGTTGTGGAAACGTTTGTCTAGGGATTCGGAATATTTGTCTTTGTATACGGATTTTTTGAGTGAGTATAAGGAGTTGGGTCATATGGAAAGGATTGTTGAATTAAATGAACCGCCCATACAATACTACATACCCCACCATGGTATTTTTCGCCCTGATAAACTGACTACAAAACTGAGAGTTGTATTCAATGCTTCATCCCCTACTACAACAGGCATTAGTCTAAATGATATATTAATGAAAGGAGACGTGGTGGAAGATGTCTTTGAGACTATTACTCGATTTCGGAGACACAGGTTTGCCTTCACTACAGATATACAAAAGATGTATAGGCAGATTCTTGTAGAAGCGAGTCAGAGAGACCTTCAGCGTATCCTGTGGAAGGTTGGACCTGAGGAAGAGTTCGTAACTTATCGTTTGAAAACAGTAACTTATGGAATGTCCAACGCTCCTTTTCTTGCTATTAGAACCCTGCAGCAGTTGGCTCAAGATGAGAAAACTAGATTTCCTTTGGCCTCAGAAGCATTGCTGAACGATACCTACATGGACGATATCGTTAGTGGAGCGCCTGATATAGAGACTGCCCGTCGGCTACAGTCAGAACTACAAGATGCCCTGCAATCTTGCGGAATTGTACTTCACAAGTGGTCTTCTAACTCTCCTGAGTTGTTGAATAGTTCATCGTCGTCCGACGTTGAGCACTCCTTCTCAGCTGAGTCCGACTTATCTGTGAAAACGTTAGGCATCAGTTGGAAGCCGTTACAAGATTGTTTTGTGTTTAAAGTCTCAATTTTGAGTAAATCATCGTTTACTAAGCGTGAAGTACTGAGTGTCATAGCGAGGCTTTATGACCCTCTGGGTTTCTTGGGTCCAGTGTTAACTAGAGCAAAGGTCCTTTTACAGAGACTATGGCAGCAAAAACTGGATTGGGATGATGTGCTACCAGATCAAATTGCCAAAGAATGGAAGGAGTTTGTGACCACCTTTAAGTGTATTGAAACGGTGAAAATAAATAGATTTATTCTAACCGATACATGGTTAAGAGTCGTCCTTCAGGGTTTTGCAGATTCGTCTGAAGTGGCTTACGGAGCTGTCGTTTACTTGCAATGTTTCTATCAGACCGATCGTGTAAAGGTGACTATTCTAGCAAGCAAGTCGCGTGTTGCACCTAATCGCGTTATTTCAATACCTCGACTGGAGCTCTGTGCCTGTGCTCTTCTCGCTCAGCTTGTGCAGAAAATACGTTCCTGTTTAAAATTGGAGATTAGTGATATTGTGCTTCATACGGATTCAACGATTGCCTTAGCGTGGTTAAAAACACCTTCAAATAAACTCAAAACCTTTGTGGCTAATCGAGTATCAAAGATTCAAAGATTGACGGAAAAGTGTAATTGGAGTCACGTACCATCGAATCTAAATCCTGCTGATCTTATTTCGAGTGGACTACGTCCTAACAATCTTCCAGAATCAGAATTGTGGTGGAGAGGCCCACCATTTCTTGAACAGGGTAAGTTATTCAGTGTACAGCCAAGCTCTGGTCTGCTGAACGAGTTTGAGTACTCCAGTGAATTCAAGGCAGTGAAGTCTGAAGTTTCTGTATATAGCGTGAATGTGTTTGCAAATTGTAAACAGTCCTTTTTATCTGATATCTTGTGTATGAGTAATAATTATGTAAAAATTCTTCGCATTTTTAGCTATGTGTTAAGATTTCTAAATAATTTGAAACAATCTGTGATACTGTCTGGTTCTCTAAGTGCCTCAGAATTAGACCTGGCTGAAACTAAATTGATCCGAATGGCTCAAAGAGATATTTTTTCAGCTGAGATTCGAAACCTCCATGACCATAAGATTATCTTACCAAATAGTAAAATCAAAAATTTAAATCCTTTCCTAAACAGGCATGGTATATTGAGAGTAGGTGGACGCCTCGGAAATTCAGATTTGCCTTATGTTGCCAAATACCCAGCAATCTTGCCCAGTAATCATAAATTGACGAATATAATTATTACGTATTTCCATAAGAAAAATCTTCATCTTGGGGCATCCTCCCTTCTACACTGTGTAAGACAGAAGTACTGGCCCCTACATGGTAGGTCCTTGTGTAGGAAAATAATGCATGAGTGTGTCATTTGTTTCAGAGCCAAACCAATAGCCACAACTCAATTAATGGGTAATTTACCCCGAGACAGAGTAGTTCCAGATTATCCCTTTAATTGCTCCGGTGTAGATTTTTGTGGCCCATTTATGATTAGATATCGCAATCAGAGAAAAGGCGTATTGCATAAAATGTATATTTGCATATTTGTATGTTTTGTCTCTAAATCAATTCATATTGAAATTGTAACAGATCTCACATCTGACTCCTTTATTGCGACGTTAAAGCGATTCTTTAGCCGTAGAGGTAAATGTGCAAAGTTGTATTCCGATAATGGCTCAACCTTTGTGGGAGCAAATCGAGAAATTAAGAGACTTCTAACACTGGTTAAAACACCTGATGAGAATCTTGCTGGTTTCTTATCGAGTGAGGGAATTGATTGGAGGTTCATTCCTCCAAGAGCACCTTCCTTTGGTGGTTTGTGGGAGGCTGCCGTAAAATCGGTTAAATACCACCTTAAGAGAGTAGTGGCAAAGTCTAACTTAACCTATGAGGAATTCTTGACCGTGTGCATCCAAATAGAGGGAATCTTGAATTCTAGACCTTTATGTCCCTTATCAACCAATATTGATGACTTAAATGCTTTAACACCTGCGCACTTTTTAATAGGTAGACCTATTAATTCAATCAGTGAGCCTAACTTAGTTGATCTAAATGAGAATATCCTAAAAAGATGGCAACGAGTTACGAGATTTGTGCAGCTTATTTGGAATAAATGGCATCGAGGTTATTTGAACGAACTCCAACAGCGCAATAAGTGGCAATTTCTAAAAGAAAACGTTAGGATAGGAGATATGGTAGTTCTCATTGAGGACAATATGCCTCCATTTAAATGGCCATTGGGTAGGATTTTAGAGCTTTATAAAGGTGATGATAATTTAGTTCGAGTTGTGAAAGTGAGGACTGAAAAAGGAGAATATAAGCTAGCTATTTCTCGAGTGTGTTTACTACCTGTGCCAACTTAAGATTGTATATTTCATGAATTTCTGTGAATTTATATTAGTAAAGATTTTAGTGAATGTATAGTTTTATTCTGTGTGTAAATTGATATTAATGCATTTTAATTTATAGTTCGTTTATATGTATTGTGAAATTTGTTTCATGTAACCATGGCAACAGGGGGGAGAATGTTAACTCCCCGCCTTTCTTTGATGATGTCATCGATAGGTGGCGCGCCTATTTCTTATAAAGTGCATGTTTTTGTAAATAAAATTCAGTGTGTGTGTGTGTGTTTTACAGTCCACTTGCCTGTGTTGTGAGTTTCTGTGCGTGCGTAATTAAATACTATACAGTAATTCTTGCTATAAGTGGAGAAGTGATGCATGTCAACCATGCTTTATCCAACTTAAGTCTGGCATATACTGTATTCAACTATTAGAATTCTTTTGTTTGATAGCAATTTAAGCCAAAATATCAATAATGTTTTATTAAATAATTTTATTCTTATAAATATTAAACTAGTTTATATGCCTTTAAATTTTCAGAGTGATTTCAATAAATTCTTTCATTCTGTTGTTGTGGCTGATTACCCAATTAATATATTAAATATAAATTTAAAATATAAAAATTATAAAATAGATTAATTTTTAAATTCATGAAATAAAATAATTATTTACCTCCTTTTTCATACTTACTTTCTTTTTTTTATTTACTTAAAATAACTTGTTTTGATATTTTTATAAAATTTGTAAAAAAATATTTTTTCACTTTTAGAAGATTCTTCTTAATTGATTCTGATTCATACTTGAGAGATAATTTCGTTCTGTTACTCGAATTTTCTGCGGCTATTGTATTTCTAGGATAAAGATGTGAGCAAATTGTGATGAGAGATGTGAGAGAGTGATACATGTGATTTATATTCTAGTTTTATTTCAAATTCTTAATTATTTTTATGAGTTAGTTATTTTTATTTGGTAGTTTGCACTGAGTTTTGAATTAAGAGGTTTTTTGATAAATTTTATTTCCTTTTCTCTTTTTTTTTTTGATGGTGACTATAATTTTACATTTTGCTATGTTAGGCATTTGCTTTTGTTCTATAGATCTGCTGTTGATACCAAGGATATAATCACTAAAACAAGTTTAAGTAAAGTCCAATATCCTAATCTATTTGTAGTATTATATGGTTTCATTTCCGTTTTGTTAATTTTAAAAGGTTTTTCTTTTTCAGTGATCTCTTGTTACATTTCTGTATATATTTTTCTTGTTATTAAGAGCTTGTATTTCTGTTCATTATTTTTTCAAAGAAGATTTTCTTTTTCGATTTAATAATTAATAAACTCAATTTTTATCATTTTCAAAAACATTTATTAGTAATTTTTAACTTACTTTGATTCTCTGTGCATTTTATAATACATTGTAGCTTATTTTCATCATCATATATATATATATATATATATATATATATATATATATATATATATATATATATACAGAGAGAGAGAAAAATACATAGTATTTACTTATATTGGAAATTTTTAAAAAATGGTGAATAAACGAAACAAACAACTTTTAAAATTATTTTGAAAATTTATGGGAAAATTAACTAATTTGATATTTCTAAGTAAATGGTTACATATATATATCCCTAAAATATTTAAACTGAAATTATTATCGAAAAAATGCACTTTATCAATATGGAAACTGTAATTATCTCTCTTGTCAAAAGTTTTACTAGTAATCCCATTATATACTATTTTTATATTAACGTCTAAGAAATTTGTATCATACGAATTTACTTTATATTTGTCAAATTTATGTAGGCAGAGGGAAAGATAATTTGTGAAATAATATATGTATTAAAATTCCTTTGAAAAATTTTAAAATAATCAATATATCTAAATAACATGGTATTATTAAAATCTATAAATTTATATTCAAAGAAACAAAGATTAATATTAATTAAGCTATTACAAGCTGGACCACTTGACGTATACCTTTTATTTGTTTATAGTTTAAACATTATAACTAATACAGTTTTTATAGCACAGATTAATTAGAAATGTAAATTTTTCTTGAGATATGGAAATATTAAATTTTAATTCTTGATAATTATTCAAAAATAGCATAAATCAAATCCTCTAAATCTAAAGAATTAAACAGAACTACAAAGTCATAATTATAAGCAGAATAAATGTCTTTATTTTTATGTTGTTAATAATTTCATAACTATTTTCTATAATAGTAGTCTAATCAAAACTAGCAAAAGTTTGTTTTAAGATTTTTCCGGCATATAAGTATTTGAACCAATAGACACACTGTTCTAAATTTAGTGGGTTGTGAAATTTAGGAGTTTAAGATATGTGAAGAAATTTTATATAAATATTCAAGGTATAACCTATTTGTTTCATGCAAAGCTAAATTTTACTGTCGATTTCTCTATCACTGTAAGTAATATTTCTGGTATTTTTATTAATTCAGTACTTATAAGTGAAAGAACATAAAGTTTCGTACAAATAAACACGTAATTTCGTGATACCTTATCAACATAACAAATAATAATTTAATCTTGTGACTTTAGGCAGCGCCCTATATATATATATAGGGCGCTGCCTCTGTTACTGAAGGGAGCCCGCTCTTGAAGGAGAGTCGAATAGAGTCATCCAAACGAGGAAGACGCCCTTGATGATGTCTCGTAGATAGATGATTAGCTGTTTGGAAGTTAAAGATGATTTATGATTTAAGACGCTGAAGAAGTGTGTTTCAATGTTTTTGAATGTTATTGTGAAATGTCTTATCAAGTATGTGAAATTTTATGTTAATGTGAAATGCAATGTTAAATGTGCTGTTATTCAAAGTTTGACTCTTTAATTAGAATAATTAATAACATCCGCCATCCCCCATATATATATATTCTATGTCATTTTTGTGCATGTCGTTATTCGTTTTGTCAATTATCAGTCATAGAGCGTTTCAATGTTGTGCCAAAGATATTTTAAAGTTAGAATGACTTGTTTATTCGTAAATAATTAAATCATTTTTTTAATTTTTTTTTTTTTTTTTTTTTTTTTTTTTTTGCAATTTTAGGTGAAATGACCAGCAAAATACCAGAAGATGTCCATATCAGTCATTATTTCCTTCTTGAGTTTCACAAATATAGTTACACAGTGATTGCTACCCAAAACATTTGCGATGTTTATCCAAATGCATTAGACATTCATAAATACCAAAGGTGATTTCTGAGTTCAAATCTAGTAATTTCGGTCTTTCCGAATCGTACTTTCCAACAACTTTAGACAATGACATGTTAACGGTATTAAGTAAAAGAAAATCCGTGTCAGACTATAGAGAAGCAGTCAAATAATCTTTCCAAAACTTGGTCGAACATACAAGATCATTTCCAGCAGATGGGTAAAGTAAGCAGAGCAAATGTTTGGGTACCAAATGATCTATCCGATAAAAACAAAACTAACCTATCCACCCCACACAATTTATTGCTTCAGCTGCACAATGCAGAAATGTTTTTGATTGCTTGATCACTGGAGATGAAAAATGGGTCCTCTATGATAATCCAAAACGCAAAAGGCAGTAGCTCTCTACAAATGAATCGCTAAGAGTCTTTTGCATGTTTGGTGGAGTATTCCTTGAGTCGTTCATTTTGAAGTGCTGAAATTTCGACAAACTGTGAATGCAGAGCTTTACTGTGAACAATTGAATCGAGTAAATCAATCTTTAATTGTAAATTGCTCAGTGATCATCAAAAGAAAAGGTGCCATTCTGAAACATGATAATGTATGACCACTAAGCTCAAGATGAACACTGAAAAAAAATAATTAATTGGGATTGGAGGTATTGCCTCATCCACCATACTCGCCTGATATTGCCCCATCGGATTTTCATTTATTCAGAACATTACAACAATTTCTGAGTTGCAAATAATTTGAAAATTCGAAAACCATCCTCACATATTTTGCTCAAAAACTAATTGATTTTTATTGACATAGCATTGGAAATTTGCACACTAGATGGCAAAATGGTTATTGATAACTAGGTTTATTACATCACTGATTCGAAATAAAAACTTATTAAAAAAGTATCAGTATTTAACGTAGAAAAGTGACATTACTTTCCACTTCTCCGAATATATATATATATATATATATTGGTGCTACACCAACAATGATGAACGACCTGATGCGAATTGAGGAAATAACACCTATTACTGAGTATTAGTTTGGCATTTCTCCTATCCATACCAAAACCAGACCTACACATTTGATAATATCCGGACTTGAAATTGGTCAGCAAAAACAGGCTTGCACGAGAACCAATACGAAAAACTAAACAAAAATTTTAAAATACAAAAACAATTTAAAGATTAGCTGAAACTTCATGTTGATCGAGGGGAGCAAGATGTTGGAACATATAACGGTGGCAACACGGCACGGATGTTTTTCAACGATCCCATGGCTGAAATAAAAATCATTGATCTTAATGAAGAGATCATCAGAAGATTTGTGGGATGAATTGCAAGCAGTACCTTCTAGTAAGCTGGTTTGTACCAGAAAATTCGGATCATTTGTATGAAAACCAGCTGAGATTTATGTCAAGCACTACCAGCGGTATCCCATGCCAACAACCGTGTATGAAGTGTTCTTATCAAATAATCAAGAATTTGTTCCCAAAAACTGACAGTTGCTCCTTATTGCTAAATGTGTTACCAAAGAAGGTGACCATGCAACAGATTTTATTGGAAATTGCTTGAAGATGTCAAGAGTTAGAACATCAAGATTTTTTAATGGATTTTGTTGAAAACTTTGCCTTCCTAAAAGAAACAAACCCTATGATGAAAGTCAACTAAAATTACCTTTATGTTAAGAATTTCATTGTTTAATACATATTAAAGCTGCGCTATTTTAAATATAATTTTATTATTTGAATAATTTTTGTTGTCATTTGAATATTGTTTTTAATATAATTTGGTTTATATTAACGTACAACAAATTTCATATTTTCTATTTTAATATTTTGAAATTTCGATGAATTTTATTCTTTGCTACCTGGTACCTGTTTCTTTGTCCACGTTGAATTATAGCACATATTTTAGTTCCTGAAAATGTATTCAAAGTTAAAATTCGGACTTAATTTAAATTCCTATTCTCATCTCTGTCAAATAAAATCAACCTGTTTAATATAATTCACCTATCTGGGTCAAGTAATGTGAAGTGGATCGTAATAAATGAGTGAGTTAGCTAATGATTTTAAATTTTCGAACAGATATGTATTTAAATATCTAATAAAATTCTATTGTAGGCAAATCTCCCTTCGACTAGGAAAAAATTGATAGAAAAAAATGATGGTAAAATATGTTAATGCTCTCATTTGATTATATTTTGTCGATATAACAAATGCGAGTTTTCATGCACCTGTTTATATTAGGTACATGGGTTCAACTTAATACGATATTAAATAAATAAATAAAACCAAACAGATTTTTTTTCTAAAAGTTTTAGCTTATTGCACTTTTCTCCTATCATAAAACAGATATCACCATTCCATTTAACGTAAGAAAATACATAAATTACCATCCCCGTTACAATTGGTAAGGAGGAATAACAGGTTGAAAATTCCATGCCCAGTAAATCATTCCTTTCGTCCCACTGTGCGTCGGCAGATCCGACCAGGAAGAAGGAAGATGCTACAATATATATACTCAACTCTTTTTTTCCACAATTTTGAAATAATACGGTTCACCAATATACCTTTTTACACGAATTTTTTGTTCTAACACGAATCCCCCAAAAACACTTTCCTAAGAAATTTTTTTCCCAAACATTAAAATGTTGTTTATGTCGCCTAATACCACCTCTTTGATTCAGCAAATCTATCAGGGTATTGTAGTTGAATTTAAAATGTATTACATAAATCAAACGGTTAAATATATTTTAGATTCAAAGGAAGAAAGAAATTTGACTGTAATGGAAGCATGGAAGAAGTTTACGATTATGGCTTATATTACATTACTTCTTTTGCCATCAAACAATTGCGCCAATCAACCTTAAATGCTTGTTGGAAAAAAATATTTGCCAGCAAAAATATTTGCCTTTTTGATTCAGCGTTAATAACGAGCGAGATTCTTCATTTGAATCAAAGTCGACAGTTGTGCTAGACATATCTGATACATCTACTGATGATAACATTTTTGATCCGGCTCGTAATAAACGTGCACGTTTGTTATCAAGTAGCGTTGAATAGCTCTAAGCAGTTTTATTCCTAATTTCAATTTGAATTTTTATCTGTTGTATGTACATATAGATTGAATTTTTACTCTAAATTAATTTAAATTTTTTGTAACCAAAATAAATTGTTTTTGTTTTTATAAATATGTAGTATAGATTTCATTATTACTTTTTTGCACGCTTTTTTGAAAAATAATTAGAGTTCTTTTATTTCACGCGATGTTTTAAAGTTGTGGAACACATCCCCAAATTTACGATTTGCCGCACGTATTTTTTACACAATTTTTTACACAGTTTTCGGAGGAACATATCTACCGTGTGAAAAAAAGAGTTGGGCATATATATATATATATATATATATGTGTGTGTGTGTGTGTGTGTGTGTGTAAAAGGATTTGCATAATTTTTTTCAGTTTATACTTATGTAGTCTTTGAAATATTAATCTACTGCCAAATTTGAGCATTCTCTTTATTGTTGAGGATATTTAACTGTAAGCATCACAATAGAAACAATTTTCCTATACGGAGTGGAAGGCAGCGATGTTACAAGCCGAGCGAAAGCTAGAGGGCTATATACACAACTCTGAAGATAGAACTGAATTTAGTTCAATTAGAGATAGTGATATATAAATGAAACAGAGTTGAAAGGAAAATGAAGGGAGATATAAGAAAACGCGAGGCAGATAAATATTTGTATTAAAGCAGCGCAGTTGATCTTGTGTAATGAAGCGAATCTTAGTTAAATTATTAAGATAAGAATCGGATGTTTGCGACAAGTGGTTGAATCAGAACAAATGAATTGGTAAGCTGAGACTTTGTTAATTGATCCTAGTTTAGAATTAATAAATTAAGTGAGATTCTAGAGAGAGAGAGAGAGGAGCCCTATCCATTCTTTAGTGATTATTAATAAAGTATTTTATTTTGATCTTACGTATCTTCAATTGGTGTGATCATTCCTAGGAAAGATGTCAATAGAAATAAATAACGAAGAAAGAGCGTTACTTATGTAAATATCTGTCTTAGATTAAACAGTTTATTTCCTATAAGTATTCAAAGACGAAAAACATAAATATTTGAAAAACAGTATTAGTCACCACGATATGTAAACATATAAAAAATCGATAGTTCTAATATTGCACAGTTTTCATAGATGAAATAACAAACTTCATAGAAAAATAAATTTTGCTCTTGCCATAATGTAAAGCTATTAAAAACGAATATTATTTGATATTGGGAAGATAAATATATGTATGTTGGCACAAGTAATTACAAAATGTGAAACGAAAAATTATACCATAGTTCTCTGAAAATAAGACTTCATAAAAATCCATTTGCGCACGGAAATCTATGACTTCATCGAAAATGGAATGGAGAGAAATGAAGGCATAAATATTGTGAAGGATGGGCTGCAGGAAATCATTAATTGGGTGAGAAATTCATGGGATAAGATATTGGACAGCAATGCTCTACGAGCAGGTTGCATGGATATGAAGAGTTTATTTGAAAGTGAAAATAGAAGGGAGCGAAATTCAGGTGGAAACATTTTGAAGTCTAGGCTATAAGAAGTATTTACTTTAGTGAATAATTCAGGGCATAAAAGACACGACAGTTGTGTTGCCAATGACTTAAGAGGGTGTTATATGTATAGTAAAATGAAAATAGAATGGAGAGAAATTAATGTGGTGACAATGTAAAATCGATGTTCATTTGAGGAGAGCTATATTACTCATTCTGAGAATTTGGAGCGAATGGTTTTATAGGAAAATGTGTCTCCAGAAATTCATGTCGGAATTTGGTATTTTTAATTTTGTGACGATATTTCAGATGATGACCAAATGGCTGTATTGAAATAAACATTTTTGAGGAAATATATGCCATTCTTGAACATAAAAAATGTATGTTATTTTGTGCAGGAATCTCCCCTAAAATAAGTCTTAATATGTCATTTGAAGTAACATTAATATGATCAATGGTCTTTTTCACAGGAAAATATTGTGCATAACATATAATGGAGAGAAATTTTATGGAGAATATGGAAAACTTACCAGCATTTCCAGGGGCATCATCTGTACCAGAAACTAAAAACCCAAGAGGGCCTAAGCGGTAATTGACTGTCACTACAATGATATCCCCGAATGCACATAGAGCTGTTCCGTTGTATAATTTGGTACGTATTGAACCGTATCTATAACTACCTCCGTGAACCCAGTACATCACAGCCTTTTTGTTTTCAGGACTTGCACCAGGAGGTGTCCATATATTCAAATACAGACAATCTTCACTCTTTTTTGAAGAGTTCACATACCATGGGAAAGGTCTATCTGTATATTGTGGGCATGCAGGAGGCTCGTCGAAGGCATTTAACTTCCTCGGCAATTGGCCAATGGGCACTGTCGGCTGGAAACGTAATTCGCCGACAGGAGGTTGTGCATATGGTATGCTAAGGTATTGGTCAACTTTGAAATTCAAGAAGTCAACAGTCTTTCCAAATATTTGGCTTTCCCCTATTTCGACAACTGGCTCACAGTTAAAATTATGTATCAATGTCACCACAACGTGAATCACAAAAATCCTGGACGTTTTCATTGCCATTTCCTCAAGGAAAGAACGAAAGTGATTTAAGATTATGCCGAACTTTGTTTATAAAGAAACTGATAAGTGCAGAAAGTTTATTTGGTTTAGTATATCTGATCAGATTATCAAAATATCATTTTCGCAATTTCATCGAAGAATGTTTGTTCAGCACTCTCACCTTTTACGAAATAAAAGGAATATCGCTCTTTTTTTCATATTTAAATTATTCCATGATATGATATCAGCTTCTACATAAGAGTATAGTTATATTATGAACTCGAGAAAACCCTTTGCTTCATCTGTGAAGGTTATGCATAAGATATGACTGTTATTTAAACGACGCGTGTTAAGTTATGCAAGAGGAAACTTTTATAAGTGTTAATGTCCCTAACTCTTGAAGCTGAAAAAAATATAATCCCGAAACTCGTTTTATTACATAACCTTATTTTAATCCAAAGATATATAATGTAAATTTGAAAAACATTGTGAGTAACAAGGGAAATAATGATTATTATAATGTTGATATTTTATGCAAATATTTTGGAAATTTCTTTTCGTTACTAAGCAAATATGTAAAGCAGAGTTGTATTCAGAAGCGCTGAATCATAACTAACATCCCCTCTCTCTCAGTGTAGTATGGTATAGTATAATATAAATAGTGGTAGGGATTTTTTGATCCAACCTGTCATGGTTCTGTGATACAGCATCCAAAGTGACAATAAAAAGATTATACCAATTAAACTGTTTTTCTAGACTTTCAGGAATATACTAATAAGAATTTTGTTTACGTGTTACAGTTGGTCTGTAAATTACCATTTTACGAAATAACTCGAGATAAAACATGATGAAAGTAAAAGATTCATTTCGTCATTCTTTATTGCAGACACAACATTTCTAATTATTGAAAAGGATTTATATATATGAAATTATTTGTGTACATACTAACGATATTTGTAAGATGATTTTTGTTTGCAGTGACGACAGTTGAGAATTAAAAGTGGGTGAACGGCGCAAGAATTCATTGAACACAAACATTAACGGAGAGCAGGTAGTATACAGGCAAGAATTTAAAAACCTAGCTATAAAATTGTATGTTTTTGAGTCTTTCCGAGTGAATTTAGACAGGGAAGTAAAAGACCATTTATACCAATTTGATTGTGGTTTAGTTTCAATACTAATTTTCATTTTTCCTTCTTGGAAGTTTTGTTAAATACGCTCTATAACATAAAAAAAAGGACGCACCAAGAAGGAATTCTCCTATCGTAATGAAATTTCGTATGCAAAGACATTTGGACAGAACATGCAAATGATTAAAATTTGGTGTCCAATGAATGAATAACGGGAGCTACAACGCATCGGAAGATATATATAAGAAGCGATTCTCAATCTTATGGTCAAATTTCCTGTTTCATTGCGATTTAGGATACCTTTCAACGACTGAAAAAATGCCTCGCATCAGGATTGGAGCTCATTACGAACAACTGTCAAAGTTTGAAAGAGGTCATATCAGTGAATCGAAAGAGGCAGGTTGGGCAAATCGGAGAATTCCTCGTCATATAAGTCGAAGCGACGCGGTGATTAGAAGATGCTGGTAAGAATGGGTTGACAATGGCAGATTTCAGCGTCATGATGGTAGCGGTCGACCTAGTGCCTTAACAGATCGGGAGGACTGAGTGATTGTCAGATCAGCTATCGCAGCACCTGATTCATCAATATCAACCATCAGATACGCGACCCGCACTCGAGTGTCCACCATGACCATTCACAGACGGCTGATAGAGCGAAATATACGCTCGTACCGACCGCTCACGCCTGCACACTGTCGAACCTGATTACAGTGGTGCTTGGCTCAAACAGGTTGGAATGATGCCGACTGGGGAAATATAGTGTTTAGCAACGAATCTCGCTTCCAACTCTGTCCTCACGATCATCGAAGATGTGTCTGGAGACGCCCAGGATAGCGTGCCGATCCTGATTTCACTATTGCACGCCACACAGGCCCTCAACCAAGAGTTATGGCCTGGGGTGCCATTTCCCTTGATAGCCGGACCCCTTTGGTCGTCATTAGAGACACACTTAAAGCACAACGGTACGTCGAGACCTGTTTTGCTACCGTTCTTTTTGCAGTACCCTGGTCCAATTTTTCAGCAAGATAATGCCAGACCATTGATACGGCACGTTTTGCTATGAGCTGTCTTACTGCTTGTCAAACACTTCCTTGACAGATATCTCTCTAACTGAGCATATCTGGGATGTGATGGGAAGGTGACTGCGTCTACTAGGGAATGTTGATGACGTAATTGGAGCAAATTTGGCAAGAAATGCAGCAGGAGACCATCAAGGAGCTATATCACTCTATGTCACGTCGTGTGGCAGCTTGCACCTAGACTAGAGGTGGGTCTACCCCTTATTGAGCTCGTTAATTTGTAACTACGTAGCTGAAATAAATCATTCAATTTTTGTAAAATTTTAATCCTTTTCTGTCATGTACATAATTTTCTTACCCACCAATTCTTGTCTCCATCGGATTACTTCTTTTTGGTGCGTCCTTTTTTTGTTTTTTGTTTTTTATTGTTATAGATTGTACTATACAATACAACTTTCATCAAATGAACAATGATACGCATGCATTTACAACTAAATAAAAATATTTCGAGAAATTGAAAATGATTAGAGATAATTTGTTTTAAAAAGTATGTCTTAGATTAGATAGATGGATGGAGGGAGAGAGGGAGGGAGGGATGGATAGACGGACGGACGGATAGACAGAGAGACAGACAGACATGCCATGGTTTGAAGGAAATTTGAAATGTAGAATGTTTACATTTTGGTGCGCATTTATTTAACAATGTAGGTGCAATTCTGTTCCAAAATCCCATCTCATCTTTCAGGCAACTTGAAAATTCCATCCTTCTAGAGCCTCTCGGATTTTTCGGCAAACCCCTTCTCTAAATGATTTTTTTTTATCATGACCAAAGGAACAAAGATTTTTCCGTTAAAGAAATTTTGTAACGATCGAAATAGGTGTGAGCGTGAATTCAGTGAATGTGAGAATTTTGAACGAAAAAAATATTGCGGAATATTTTGATTAGTGTTATATGTATTACAAAAAAGTTTTTAATCATTTCCATTTCGAAAATTTATTGGGTTGTATATTATTATAAATTTTTGAAATCTGTTTTAAAAACTGGTGCATTCATTTAAAATGATAATTATGATAATAACATTGATTGATATTTATTTAAAATTCTTATTGGTTTAATTTTTATACTTAGTTTTTATGAAATTAAAAAGTTAATATATTTTGAAAATTAATTAAATGGTTTTGAATGTTTTTGAAAAGTACTATATCATATGTTACTTATATTTCTAAAGTTGATGTATTTACTATGTCATTTAAGAGTTAATTAATGTTATTAAGATCAAAAAAGGTAGTAAACAGTTATAAAATAGATATGGAAAAGGAAAATAACTCCAAAAATTCAGAAACCGAAAATGGAACTATTGATTTCCAGAACGAGAAAATAAAAAATGAACTTCCTAATATTCCTTTTGATTCTGACAGTGGGATGAAAATGTAATTGTGGTTAAACCATTTTAATCAGACATGTAAAGAAAATCACAGAGATGAGAGCTGGAAACTTAAAAATATTTCAAACTTTATGAAGGTCTCTGCATTAACTCAATATATTAATTCATTCTTGGATATTACTTATTTTAATTATCTTTGTTATGTTTTAACTGAACATTTTCTTGAGCCCAGTGTAATTAGTTTTACTGATTTTTCCCAACATAAATTTCAATCGAATGAGACCTTATCAGATTATTTTTATGAAAAATTAAATTGTGGAAGAAAATTGGGGCTTTCACCTCAATTAATTTTAGAAGGTTTAACAAATGGGTTGCCTACCCATTTAAAACAATTAGTAACAATAAACCCACCTAACTCCCCATCAGAATGGCTTACAGTGGTGACTAAACTTTTCAAAATACAAGAATTTACTTCTGAATCAAGTAGGGTCAAAAACAATGAACCCATGGTTAGAAATAGATCAAATCATCACAATAGAACACCTGCATCTTTTATGACCAGGCAACCAACATCATTTTTACCTCGACCACCAAGCTATTTTAAGGCCTAATTTCCAAAATTATTCCAGACAGCATTCAAACAATTTCTCTAATCATCGTCCATCGTCCTTTCTCTAATCACCTTTTAACATTAGACCAAATCATAATTCTCATTTTCAACAGAGATTGCCACCTTTACCTTGTCAATTTTGTACTAGACAAGGCATTTTTAATGTATATCATTGGTCACAAACATGTCCTTTGAGACTACCAAATTTTTTGAATAACCTACCCATGTCTAACTCTGTTTCCCAGTACATAGGAAATCCTGTTAGTCCTGAACAAAATTTTAGGGAAAATCAAAACGCCTCTAATGAGGATCATATCCCAGTACAATGACAATTATTAATGTCCGGACACCGCTCAACTAAATCACATATTTTAACAACCCGAATCATAGCTAACTTGGGAAATTTACCCATTTTAATAACAACAATGTCAATGTTGTTATTGACACAGGATCCACTAGCTCACTTATTTCTGCAGATATTGTCAATAAACTTCACTTAAAGAGAAAGAAGATTAGTCTTATCAAAGTAAATCAAGTCCATGGCAATTTTGAATTGAAACAAATGTTCGAAACATATTTAAAAATAGGAGAAATTAAGAAAAAAAAATAAGATTATGTATTATAAATAAACATCTACCTTACAGAATTTTAGGACTCCTAGATTGTAGTCTTTTCAATTTAATTACTTATTGTAATAAAATAGATTAATACAAAATGGAAAAAATATCACAAATTTGCTTACCAAAAATGAACAACAATTATCTTTACATGTATTAAAAGAAACAAGAAAAAAGAAAAACACTCAGGGTAGTATAGTCAGTACCTCAGAGGACATTTTTCCACCTTTGATTGTAAAAGAACTATCTAATTCTGAGTTGTCTCTTGTATCTGAATATTCGCATGTTTTTGCTAAAAGTAAATATGATGTTGGTCATATTCGTATAGAACCACCTAGAATTGTAATGACTACTGATTTACCAGTCTCTCAAAGAGCTTACAGAACATCATCCACTGATGAAGAGGAAATTAATAAACAAAAAAAGAACTTACTAAACGCTGGATTAATTAAGGAATCTGATAGTATTTATTCCTCCCCTGTAACTTTAGCTTATGAAAGAGATGAAAATAGAAGAAGTGGGTTGTACATTGATTATCGCTATGTAAACGCTCTGTGTAAAACTGATGCTGAACCTTTAACAAAAATTGATACTTTATTAGACAAATTAACCCATTCTAAAATTTTCTCTACCCTGGACCTTGTATTTGGTTACTGGCACATACCCCTTCATGATGAAGATAAACATAAACTTGCTTTTGCGACCACTGAAAGCTTATATGAATTCCAAGTATTACCCTTTGGCTTTAAAAATGCATCAACAATATTTAATCGTACAATTCGCAATATCCTAAACAAAGATACATTTTCAAAATTTGCATGTCACTATTTTGATGACATAGTGGTTTTTTCTTATTCCTTAGAAGAACACTATGATCACCTGAAACAAATTTTTAACATGTGTCAAGTAGAAAATATTAAATTAAAATTTTCAAAATGTGTTTTTGCAAAAGATAAACTTAATTTTTTGGGTAATGAGGTCAGAGAAGGATGCATCTCTCCGGATAATCATAACATTGAAAGCATCAGAAAATTACATCCTCCAAAAAATGTGAAACAACTTCGAGGTTTTCTTGGTTCTGTAAATGTTTATAGTAAATTTATTGATTGTTATGCTAAAATTAGTTAACCTTTAAACAATCTTCTTAAAAAAGATCAACAATGGATATGGACAGAGCAATGTCAAAAATCTTTTGTCATTTTAAATTCTAAATTAATAACTAAACCTATTTTGCAGTGATATGATCCTAAATTACCTCTTCATGTGTTTTGTAATGCTTCACAAATAGCCATTGGAGCTGTTTTAAAACAGCCTGATAGTTTTGGTAAATTACATCCTGTATCATATCATTCTAGAACTTTAAGAAAATATGAACAAAATTGTTGTATTACTGAATTGGAATGTAGACGTCCTTGATAAATTTTCTTATTATTTACATGGGAAAAAATTCATTATTCATAAAGATCATGCTGCTCTTGTTTGGCTAAAAAATGTAAAAATTTAAGGAGTTGATTATTTAGATGGTCTTTAAAATTACGCATGTTTGATTATGAAGTTAATTACTTAAAAGGGACGGCTAATGTTGAAGTTGACATATTATCAAGGCATCCTACAGCCCAATATATCCAACACACTGTGCATTTACTTGAACTAGATGAGATAAAACATTTTCAAAATTTAGAAAATTTAGAAAATTCAAAATATAAAAATTGATGATGTACTTGTACTGAAAAAGAAAATTTTAGTTAAAATAGTTGTACCTTTTTCTCACAGGAGAATGGTTTTTCAAAATACTCATGAGCAATTTGGACATCCAGGTACTCAAAAAATGATAAACTTAATTTCTCTCCAATATTATTGGCCTCTTATTAATCAAGATATTTAAGCTTTTGTCAAACATTGCCATGTATGTAAACTAAATAAAAAAAAAGGCAAAAGAGATTTGGTCTTTTACAGACTGTTCCCCCCATGGGCCAACCTTTTGAATATCTTTCTGTTGATACTGTTGAAGGATTTAATTATTATAATTCTACGAAAAATATCTTCATATAATAACTGATCATGCCACTAGATATGTATGGGCTTTTCCATCCAAAAATGAAAATTTTGAAACTTATTTTATTATTTGAAAGCAAATTTTTCAAATTCAAATGCCATCTACATTGCTAACTGATAGAAATGGTGCTTTTACCTCCTCTAGATTCAAACATTTTCTTAGAAATTACAATATCAAACATTTACTAACTTCTTTACATTACCCACAAACTAATTAAAACTGTTAATGTGTGAATCAATCTATTGTAATTAAATTAAAATGTAAAGTTAATTCCTCTCCTTCTAAAATTCCTTGGACTAAACTTTTAGAAAAAGTAATACATGAATACAATTTAACACCACATTGTGTAACAAAATTTCTTCCTGCATATTTGTAATATGGCACTTTACCATAAAATCCTCCATTAACTCAAAATCAAGTTTACCCTCCTGTAGAAGAAGCAAGAACATTAGCTAAAAGCAATTCAATCAATTATCATGATAAAAATAAAATTAGATATGATGCTCTTTTCATAGATTCACCTTTTCAACCGGTTGATAATGTGATGCATGGAGAATTTAACTATCCAAATAGTAGGAAATTATCGTCAGTTTTTTCAGGATCATATGAAATTGTAAATACACTTTCTGATGTAAATTATGAAATAGCTAAACCAAATGCTATACCCAAGAAATCTTCTGATATTGTTCATGTTTCAAAGTTAAGATCTTATTATCCTCCAGAAGAAAAAAAAATTAAATCATGAATAAACAATACTTTAACTCATACAATAATAATGAAAGTAAAAAATGAATAAATATTAGTAATAATGATACTACTACTAATAAAAATTCTGCCCTTTTGTCTTTATTTTACCTCCTTCTGTTCACTTACTGTTCTCACTCTTAGGAATTTTTTGGTGTTGTTGTGATAGCAATCACAACAAGATAGAAAAATTTAGTTATTGTACAGAAGAATGAGGGTCTATCCCGAGTACTAGAATTAAGTACTCAACTTGTCCTTAACCTGGCTGGTCCCTGGCAACTGGAAGAAGTGCGAGGCACTTAAGTGAATTTTAACGTTCTACAAAATTACATTGACCATATAGTATTTTCGAGCTTAGGGACCAGTCTCACATGAATTTCCTTTTGTTCATGGTTTCTATCCAGTTGATAGGGAGCATGAATAAAAAGGAAAGCGATTTTCTTGAATTTTGGCCTTGTCCCAATGAATATCCTGTGGTTCTTATACCTATAATTTTTACTGCGGTCCACATACCACAAGTTACACTCTCTGCGGTTCAAGTACAACCACAAACAATACAAGCAATTTCTTTTATATTTTGTTTCCACATGAGTGTATTCACAAAAATAATTTTTTTTTCTATAGTATGTGTTAATGAAATTTGTATGTTTCTGTTTTGTGTTAAACCGCACGAATGCTGGGATACTGATAATTTTGCATTACATTTCTTTTTTTTAATTTTTAAATATTTTATCTATTTGAATATTTGATGGACTGCATAAACATTGGTATACATTCCTATTTAGGATTGGACTTTTACTTTGAGGACTAAAACCATCAGCTTAAAATTGTTTTGTCTGAATTTATGGTATTTGCGAAGTATTACTTTATTCATGTTCCATATAATTCATTGTAACATGTTAATGTTTACCTTATATATGATTATTTGAAGTGATAGTTTTGGCTGGTAACATTTCAATTAATTGATGTTTACATAACCTATTCATATGTATTTTTTAAAACTTTTTAGTCATTCATTGTGATTAATTGTGTTTGTAAAAATGAATAGATTTTTAGGGATCACTCTTTTCAACTAAAAATTTCGGGTATAATTCTCAAATTAAAATTTAATAGTTTTAGTGGACATTCCGATAAGGTACGGTAAGTGTGTTACGGCCCAACGCACATCCGCGTCTTGCGGAGGGGGGGGGGGATTTGTAATGATTTATAACTTAATTCCTATTAATTTCTCACAATAATAATTTAATTTTCTAAATTTTCCTATTCTCTCCTTTAAAAGATAGTGTTTATTCTTATTTCCTAATACGATTTCTTTTTCTTTTTAATTTATGAAGTCAAGTGTTCTTAAAATCTGAAAAGTCAGCGTCTTCCCAAGCTACACACGTGTAGGGATGATGCGTACCAGACTTTAAGTCTACACTTATATTCCCTTGAAATCCCTCCATCCATACCACGTGGTCTCTTACGTTTAAAGTGAAATTTCCCTGATATATAACTTAAAACACAGCGAAAAGCGTTCTCTGACTCACTCTTGCTGTTATATTCATGCTGTCAAAAACTGTATCCAACGGCGGAGTTGTGTAATTCCCGCCGTGAGGAAATAGTAACTCTCTCCACTACAATAGAATAGTTCTACAAAAGTGAAATTGGCTTCGACTCTTGCTTTATATAAAAATTAATTAAACAGTAATTGTTAAAAGTAAATAACTTTACATATATATAGTAAATTTGTTATATAATTTTTATGCAATATCTTAGAAACTGAAATGTTATGGAATCACATATGCGTTAATTAATATTCTTACGTAATTATTGCAATTTTATTTTATTTTAAACTAAAAACAATAATCAATTTTATTTTAAGTTTTAATCAATAGTAATCACAGAGTTGGTTTTAATTTAATTGAACAGTATTTAAAATCTTCTCTTACTTTAGTTCTATAGTTATCAATACTCTTTCCAATTTCCTTCAAAAACAATGACAGGTCATTTCAGTTTCATTCAAAAGTAATGAAAGCTCGTTTCATTTTCCTTCAACGATTGTTTCTTCCTGTATAGTAATTAAAGTTTATTTAAGTTTCCTTCAACAATGATCAAAACTCCTTTCAATTTTATTCTGAAGTAATCAAAATTGTTTTGCATAAACTTATAGCAGTATACGATGTCATCGTATTAAGTCTATCTTTGAATATAAGGAACATATGAGAAATTACCAATAGTAGATTAAACGAAGCTTCTGAATCATTGAGAGATAAAATTGAAATTAAGAAAGATTAGCGCAGTCATTATTTGTGAAAAGACAAAAGACATAGTTGAAAGTGTAATATTTAAAGATTACTTTAAATATCTGTTTCATAGGTGGTCAAAACCCCACACTGATTTCCTTTTCGAACATTCAGCATTTCGATAACGTCTGGGTTACTAAAAAAATGTATTTTTCTGATTGTATTGGGCATAAAAATTCAGTAAATATGACTTAAGGATTCCATCTACCGGCCGTTTGGATTTCCTGCTTGTAATGTTAATCCTATGGAATTTCAACTACCGTCCTCAAATCCTTACTCTTTTATCTATTTCAATGCAAAATAATACATTTGAAAGAGCGAACAGTAATGGAGATTTTTTTGGAATTACTTTTTTCTCTGAATTTTGAAAATATATTTTAGAATATTTTTAAAGACTAGCAAACAGAGGAATAATTTATTAAAGTAAGAATAAGAATAATTTTTAAAATCGGAGGGAAAAAGTAATTTAGTAGTTAACTTCATTATTCCTTGCTTTTTGGATGCACTCGTTTTGCATTCAAATAGATAAAATTGTATAGATTTGAAGACGGTAGTAGAAATTCCATAGGATTAACATTATTTCCACGAAATCAAAAATGGCCAGTAGATGGGAGCTTTAATTGAATAGTTTGATTGAAATTGTTTTAAAATTATTCAAGAAAAATCTACTTGTGATGTTGTATATATAATGTTTCGTATAGTTATCTTTCATAAAAGCAGAGACTTGTAAAGGGTAACTGGCTTGATCCATTCACGAGGGTAGCTCGAAAAGTAACCATGTTGATAAAGAGAAATGGGAATAGGATAACTAACTGTAATATTGTTCAATTATGATACGATATGTTAATGTAATACCTTTAAGTATGGCACCTTTCAAATCCCAAATAATCGTCGTCATAACCTTTTCCACCCACTGAAACCGTCTTCGTTTTCTTTGTATCAAATTCATCAAAAGCAATCCATCATTTTATTGTAGCTTGTTTTCGGGTGTGCAATGACGAATCCAAACTCAACGATAGAGACAACTCAAAGCAAAATGGGGTTAAAAACGGGAATAAGGTGTCCCCTAGGCGATTTCCTAGATAGGTCGACAAACGTGCGTTACTTAAGCATTGAGTATGCTTAGTCTTACCATAACCTAAATCGCGTTTATATCATTATCGCTCCCAAAGGTCACCAATCACTTAGGGGACACCCTATTCCCGACTTTAACCCAAAACGGTAACGACAACGCGACGAGATAGAAAAGAAAACTAAACATTAATTCTGTGTAAAATTCTTTTCGGAGTCGTTTAGTAAAGGGCAGTATACGATGGTAACACCAATTTACCTTATTCATGACATCTCCCTCTAAAAACGGAAACTTTTTGAACCACCCTCGTATCGGATAAAAAGCCATCGTTATAAAACAGAAAGCATATTTCATGCCTGTACTATCTTAAGAATCAGAAACATAATTTCATAACACAACATATTTTTCAATTATGTTTATTTTGAACTTTTTTAAGCGGCTCCATAATTTTACTATTTACATAGAAGAACGTTTCGTCCATTAAAAATATAACTGAAAAGTATCAAAGCGATACAATATAAAAGAATAAACCAATATTGTAAAAAATATCTCCATATTTATCCCTGAAAATCAATCACTTTTATTTTTATGAATAGCACTGATCATTATGACATATGATTAGTGTCAATCATGTTTTACTTGTAACGAAATTATCCTTAATCCGCCGCTTATTTTTCATCGTCAAAAATATTCATGCATTAATACGAGCCACATAAATTATAGTCTATGAAACCAGTTTATTTCAAGAACTTTCCTTTCCTTTATTCGTGATATGTAAATTTGGCAATGAAAAACTATTTTTCGTTGAGTCTGATCCACACTAGCGTTCAAAATTAAGAGAACTTTCCCTTTTGGTAGATTATTTCCAAAAATATTGACATTATTTTAATGAAAATAGATACGTCAGATGACCGAGGTAGATTCTAGGGTTTCTGATTTCCTGGGTTTTTCCCTTCCCGGGAATACATCAAAATTTCAAAAAATTTAAAAACAGGTTGTTTTTAAATAAAATCAATAATAATTATATAAAATAAAAATACATATAAATTCCAAAATTAATGCTTATTTATAAAATGAGCTAAAAATACAAAAAATATGTAATAAATTGATTATTCATTTTTAAAATAGGATTTCAGAAAGCATAAGCAATTTATACTTTTATCACTCAGCTTTGTTCTAAGCTTTGTGACGAACAATCCAGCAGTAAAAAATGCTCTCTCGGCTTCAACTGGCGTTGGAGGAGTTGTTTGTGCCTCCTATAGTTTTATAATGTTTGGTGATGGATTTTCAGTCGAGTCGAACAACTACATCTCTTGTTTCATGATCTTGTTGAGATTAGTAATTTTTTTGGTTGAAAAATATAAAACTTTTGTATTAGAGTAAATTGCTTTCTCTAAGTAATTGCTTTCTTCTGAGTACGAATAGTTGGATATTGAGTCCTCTTCTTCATAAAAAAGCCTTGTTCCTATCATTTAGGCTTGTCTAACCAAACAATTTTTACTAGGCAATCGCGAAATATCGACAGTAACTGCAGCTACTTCTTTTTTTTCTTCCAAAATTCGGGTATTGAATTAGTCCTATTAAATTAATTCTCTCGTTCATTCTTTGGATTAGAGAATATTTGATATTTTTTGCAAATTCTAAATTTTGTACGTTCAATTCTCCAATAACGAAAGAAAATACACATTCTGCAATTAACAAAGTTGCATTTCGACTGCATAATTTTTTATAAGCCAATTTTTACTGCCTTTAAACCAGTTATAAGTGTAGTCACAGTTTCAAACTCTACATTGTCCATCATTTGTTCTTCTTTAATATCAATTAATGCTTTTAAAATTGCTGACTTTATTTCTAAAAATCTTTCAAGCATTGCCAACAAATTATTCCAACGCGTTTTGGTATCTAAACAAACCATCTTTTCACAGCTAAACTCTTCTTTAACATCTTCTTCATCAACTTTTACTTCGTTCAGGGGATTTCCCGGGAACAAAGTATAATTCCCGGGAATAAGAAAAGTACAGAAATCTTATTTTTTCCCGGGATCCCGGGTTCCCGGAAAGAAACCCTAGTAGATTCTGCACTCTTGTTACGCCTCGCTGTTATAGGTAAATGACAGTCTTCATAGATTGTCGTGGCTCTCAAGCCTTCTCTCTGTAGAACTTGTCTCATTTAATTGTCGCCATAAGTTGAACACAACGCTGAGCGTTGCAATAAAGTCTCCAGCAAGTATTTGAAACATCCCTGCCTCAAGTTTAGCTTTCCGATGATTCTCCACCTTGTTCTATTATTCGAACTTTGGTAGTTCTTATTATTGCATGTCGCGTGTTGTATAAATGAAGGCACTTTATTTCATCAACAACATTATTTATTTATTATTTAAAGCAACGCACATACTAAATTATTTACATGCAACTGCTCTGTTCAATTTACATACAACTGCTAACAGGATTTGATGATATCATGATCATAGAACAGTAAGGATAGCGGAACTGTTTACTGTACGACCTCTATCGAAGAAGGGGTAAATCGCTCTGACGTTTTTCTCCTTCACGTAAACCGTGTTTCATCTCCTATTCGTTCAGTGGTCCAGCTCTCTGTTTACTCTCTCCTTTCTTGTATCCTTTCGTGACTTCAGCAAACCACGATCGCCACACTTATTATAAATGTTTGCTTTGGAGTTCTTCTCAACGTTTCAAACACACATATTCAGAAATTGCTAAATTGGGCCAGCGAATGAAGCACGGAAATTGGCACGTGTACTTTCAAAATATTTTCCAATAAAATCTACGGGACCCACAAAAGTGAACGAGGAGGGTGTCGTAAGGTTTTAATTATTACTGAAAAATAAAAGCGGTATCAGGAAAAAATTTATTCTGAATGTTAATTGATTCTCATATATATAATTTTGTAAATTGCTGCTGTTAAGAAAATATAAGACTATTTTAAAAGTTTCAATAATTTTGAATAATATAATAAAAGATTATCACCGAATGAAAAAAAAATCACTGTTAACAAATTATAAAACCTCTTGTCAAAAAACAAATAAGATCGAAAATTAATGTTATATCGGTTCTCCGTTTCTCCTGATAACCTCAAACACTCAATTTTTCATTGAAATGACCATCTGATTAAGTTCAAATTCAGAATTATTGTGTCGTTCTTTGACAATGCCTACTTCCAGTTCATGAGCAGATTTATTATTAACATAAATTCTGCGACATAAAGAACCCAATGGTTTTCCACAGGGCTCAACTTTGGACTTCGTTTTAAGATCATAACAAAACATGTTCTTTTTAAGCCATTCCCTGGTGGAGTTAGATGTATGACCTTAGCACCTTCTCACAAAAGCCCAAACAGTATCGGATGATCATATATCATAGCTTGATATTGGGTAGAGTTTATACGTCACGAAATTCGCTACACACACTAAAGGCTCCCCAAACCATTACTGATCCTTCTCTTATTTGTCGACTGTAACATTCTTTCGATTCTTTCCACAAATCACA
>BMAW01126765.1:34867-45215 GCA_019974015.1 Nephila pilipes | reverse complement strand
ATTTGTATAAAGATTAATTTTTATTTTATTACCAAACCACATCCGACAGGGAAGTCAACCCTTTTCAGAAAGAATTATATTTTTATCCCATTTTGACCACCATGTATATATATATACATGGTGGTCAAAAAAAACTTTGCCAACATCTGCCCTTCTAGCGTTAGTTCCGTTTGACCGATCGAGATGAGATTTCTCAAGTAGTAATATGGTGGTGTGTGCTCAAGATTCTGTGAATGGCAACACAGTGGAGCTCACGGTTGAGATTATAGTAACAGAAACTTGAAACTTTCGAATGGCAACGCCTACTTTTTCCCTTCGCAAAATATTCAGCGCATATTTAAACCTTAAATAGCGTTGGAACAGAATTTATATTCCCATAACCAGACTTGTTATGCACATACAAAAAAGAGTTTTGAAAAACTACCAACAAATCACCGGTAGTGATAGCTCAGTGGTTAGAGTGTTGGACCCGAGACCGGTTCGGTCGTATTCGACCCTTGCTCGGCAAAAGAGTGCAATGGGCGCCTGATGTATGTACAGAATCCGTCGTGGGTGCAATGTCCTGCAAGCTCCTATGCAAATTACATACCTGGGAGTACAAAAGCGGAGATACAATCACGCCTGTGGAGGATCAAAATTGTTTTGAAATGTATCCGGACCCCTCCCCTGAGGGGTGAGTCCCAGACCGTAGGTTACAGCCCTCTGCGTAACTCTAATCCGAGGCTAAACTAACCTACCAAACAGTCTAAAATATGATCTAGGAGCAAGCAGAAAATTTTCATAAGACAAAGGCAAGGTACCAATCACAAAACGCCATTTTCCAGATATTAAGCGTAGGAAACCGATAAAATGCGAGGAGTTTTTGCTTATTCTTCAGTCGTGAGCTCGCACATACGAACAAAATGACTCTGTCGGGGACAGTTCGTATAATTAAAATGTAATGAATGCTGCTGAAGTATTGCTTGTTTATCGCCGAAATCCTCTCCAAAGACTTGGCCCATGTACTCCAAAAAGTCTGCGTGATTTAGTAAAGAAATTTGAAGGTACGGTCTGCACCTGTAATTAACCGCGATCCGGAAAGCTGTTTCTGAAGACATTGCTACGGAAATGCATTCCACAGTAACTTCAAGACACATACAAATCGCAAGAGGCACAGCTCGTGTGTTGGATATACTGAGAACAAAGGTCCTAAAGTTACTGCGTTCTGTACTTCGCATATTTCCATACCGGTATCAGCGTGTCCAGATGTTGCAGCCAGAGGACCAGCAACTGCGTAACGACTTTGTAAATGAATTTCCAATATGATATGATGCTGATAACGACTGGCCACTTCGCATACTATGGAAGGATGAGACGCATTTCAACTTAAATGGCAACGGGAATACCAAAAATTATGTGTTTCTGGGCGACACGAATCCTCACGCTGGGGTACCAGTACCTTTATATGACACCAAAGTTGCTATGTTGTGAGGCAATACAGGCATGGTTGTTCTCGGTCCACTCTTCTTTGAGGAAGCAACTCCAATGGACTTTGTGATATACTTTGTAACACCATCTCCCTATGCAGCCATGCTGCAAAATCATGTAATACCACAATTGCTTCAGCGGAATGAACTGAAAGAGGTGCAAGATGGTGCACCTCCACATATAGCGAAGTCTGTTCACAGGGTCCTGGTACAATATTTTGGTAATCCCATCATCTAACGCCATTTTTCTTTTCCGTGGAAACCATCATCACGTCTCGGTTCGCAAACCATCAATCTGTCTCCCATGAATTTCTGGTTTTGGGGATATATCAAATTCCCAGAGTTTACCAGTGCAAATCGCAAACTTTGCCTGATTTAAAAGATTCTATAAAGTGTGAGATTGCAAACATCCCTCATCACATGTTGCGTTCAGCTTTATTGTCCATCAACTCCCCCTTGTAATGCGTAATTGCAAGTGATGGCATGTGGAAAATGTTTGATCTAAATCAATGTATTCTTTGTCCGATATGTGTTGTCATCTGTGATTGGTGTCTTGTCTATCATAAACAGTATTCATCCGTTCGCCTTGAAGAACTTTTTTTTTGGTCCATTTTTGAGGAAATAAGTTCCGTTCGAACGCTATTTAAGGTGTTTGCATGCGCTGCACATTTTCCAACGGGAAAAGGTATGCTTTGTCATTCTAAAATTTCGAATTTCTGTTACTATAACCGTAACCGTGAGTGTCACTGTGTTGTCATTCACAGAATCTAGAGCGCATACTTCCAAATAACTATATGTGAAATCTCATCTCGATCAGTTTAACGAAACGGACACTAGAAGTGCAGATGATTTCTCTCTTTTTTTCCCCCATTTTTCTCTAATTATCAAAAAATTTACTTAGCATATATGTGCACAAAATGCAGTACTATACATTGCAGCACAGTTCTTAGAATTATGTTTCGTGACCAACAATTTCGTTAAACACCACAGCACTAACTGGTTGGATTTTGTCAAATAATCGTTTTAAATAATTATCTTTATACTCACCACCCCCTTTATTTTTTGTTGTCTCCTTAACTTCTAACTCCCAATCGGCGTTATTGCATAAAAAATCATTACTGACAAAATATTTTTCGCATCACGCACAAATTATTACATAAATGAAAATCATTTTAAATAATTAGATACGTTGTGCCTGCAACAAAAAATGACAAAAAAATAAATCTTCTAATTTATCAAATTTTCTCTCCTGTTATTTTATATAATGATAATTTTCAGACAAATTGCAATGTAAGCAAAAGTCTTATTATGTAGTATATTCCATAATAACAAAAAAAAAGTAATTTAATTGGTATAATCTTTTTAATGACATTTTACATGCTATATCACACAATCATGACAAGCTAGTTTAAAAGCTGTCAGTATCTAGGAAATCTATCCTATACCGAAATGAAGTTGGCAATGATTCAGCGCTGTTGAATTTTTCTTCGCATACATATCTGCTTAGTAACTGAATGAAATTTCCATTTTTGCAAACAACTTCAATATTATAATAGTCATTATTTTCCTTGTTAGGCTCAATGTTTTTCTAATTTACATTATATATTCTCCAATTTGTAATAAGGTTATGTAGAAAAAAGTTTCGAGATTATAATTGTTTCATCCTCAAGGGTTACGGACTTTAACATTTATAAGAATTTCCTATTGCATAGCTTCACATATTTTATGCATAAGTGCGCAACCGAACGAAGCAAAAAGTTCTCTTGGCCGATCATTTCATGATAAGACCGCATTTTTATGTAGAAGCTGATATCAAATCATGAAATCACATTAAACGTGAAAAAAGGACATTCCTTGTATTTCGTCCACGTGCGAATGCTGAACAAACATTCTTCGATGAAAATGCGAAAATGATATTCTGATAATCTGAACCAATATGCCAATGCAAATAGACTTTGTGCACTTATCAATTTCTTCATAAAAAGAGGTTCGGTTGACTTCTAAGTCACTTGCGGTCTTTCCTTGAGGAAATGGCAATGAAAACGTCCAGGATTTTAGCGATTCACGTTGTGGTGACATTGATACATAATTTTAACTGTGAGCCAGTTGTCGAAATAGGGGAAAGTCAAATATTCGGAAAGACTGTTGACTACTTGAAATCCAAAGTTAACCAATACCTTAGCATTCCATATGCACAACCTCCTGTCGGCGAATTACGTTTCCAGCCGACAGTGCCCATTGGCCAATTGCCGAGGAAGTTAAATGCCTTCGACGAGCCTCCTGCCTGCCCACAATATACAGATAGACCTTTCCCCTGGTATGTGAACTCTTCAAAAAAGAGTGAAGATTGTCTGTATTTGAATATATGGACACCTCCTGGTGCAAGTCCTAAAAAGAAAAAGGCTGTGATGTACTGGGTTCACGGAGGTGGTTATAGATACGGTTCAATGCGTACCGAATTGTATAACGGAACATTCTTGAGTGCATTGGGTGATATTATTGTAGTGACGGTCAATTATCGTGTAGGCCCATTTGGATTCTTGGCATCGGGTACAAATGATGCCCCTGGAAACGCTGGTAAGTTATAACTAATTTTATAAACAATATTTCCCTGAAAATAAGACCCGTGATCTCATATTAATGTTACAGCAAATGATATATTACGGCTTACTCTCAGGTAGATTCGGGCACAATAAAAAATATTTTTTCATCTTAAGAATCTTATTCATGTGCCCCCAAATTTTTATTTTAATGCAGCCATGTCTTTTTCATGTGGAATTTGGTCACAAATTTAAAAATTTCAAATTCCGACATGAATTTCTTAAGATTCTTTTTCCTATTACACCATTGGCCCAACCTCTCATGTCGAGCAATAGTGTTCTCCTCAAATGACCTATTCCTATCCATGTAGCAAGCAGACAGAGCTTTGGAAACACAGCTGTGTCCTGTCTTTTATCCTTTGAATTCTTCATCTTAGAAATGACTTCTTGCCAACTATGGTTCACAATGTTTCCCCCTTGATTTCTCTCCATTTTGTGTTCTTCTTTGCAGCCACTGATTTCCTTGAGAAAATGATCTTTGAAATTAGCTTTTTTTTTTGTCATATCAGGAATAGGATAACAGAATCCAAATTTTTGTTCCTTCAATTTACATAATCTCAGAAAACTTGGCTTATTTCGTCGTGGACACCCGAAAAAATTGTTCATCATTGAGATTACGGTAAATTTACCTAAGGTTTAAAACTATGGTTTATTTTTTATTAGATCTTATTTTCAGAGAAATATAATATAATTCTTCGTTTAGGGATTTGTAATTGCTTATGTCAACATACACAAGCATGTATTTATCCCAATATCAAACAATATTTGTTTTTATTAGCTTTATACCATAACAAGAGCAAAATGTATTTTTTAAAGAAGTTTATTATTTCTTCCATGAAAACTCTGATATTAGAACTATTAATTTTTTTATATATATTTGCACACACACATCGTGATAGTTAATATTATAGACTGTTTTTAATTTTTTTTCCTACTTCGTATATTTATAGAAAATGAAATGTTTAATATAATGCAAATATTTATGGGTCACTTAAAAACCAAATTCAATGCTGAATTGTAACAATACAGACATAATTCAAAAACCCTTATTTAAAAGTTCATCTTTTTTTTATTTTAAAGATATTGTATAAACTTTGTCGCACTGCTACATTCATTAATAGTAGGGCAATATTTTTTCTTGAATATAGCCTCACAGCGAAGTCTCACTGAGTTGACAACTATTAGGAGCTCCTGTTTTGTTATAACACGTTACCAACAAACTATATTCTCTATAATTTGTTTTTTAATTTATTGACGGTGCATTCGTACATGTATTTTTAACCGGTTCCACAGATTTTCTGAAGAATTTAAGTTAAGTGTGTCTCCTTGCCAAAGCAATAATTGAATTCCTTTAGTATTAAACTATTCTTAACATATATTTGCTGAGAAGAAAAGAGCTGAATTCTTTTGAAAAATATATGGAGTATTATTTAGGTCACTAATACAAGGTAACGGTTATAGAATTCCTGTATTGTATCTGCATACCTTCCCCCCTCAGTGTGCTTTCAATTACCTGTATCAGACATACATCCTGATACCCTTATATTACATTTTCGGAAACAAGAGCAATCCTTCGTTGGAATAGATAGGCCTATTATACATAAAGCGTCTTATGGAAGGAAAATGTGCAGATATGACAAGTAAGGTTTCCAATACAGTTTTCAGATATCTCTCGTAACATTGGGCTTTCCTCATTTGAGCTGTGCATAGTTTCCTCTCATTCAAAAATTTTATATCTTTTTAACCACGAGAATTGAAACTTGAGAGACATTAATACTTACCGCATGATAGAGTTTTTACCGAGGGCTAAAATTCCCATTACCGATTCGAAATTTGAAATTATATTGAAATTAAAATCTCTTCACATTTCTGCGTTTTCTGAATTTGACATAAAAGAGTCGTCGAAATAAATCGTTTGAAAATAGAGAATTTTAATAAAAAGGTTTACTAAATGAACTGCGTGTGAGTGTGCGTAGATCGTTGTAAAGCAACTTAACTATACTTATGCAAAATTCGAAAAAACAGTAGCATTTACTTACGAAAGAGGACTTCCTTGTAAATCATATACTTATACACAGGTATGATTTGAGGAAATTTTCGATGAAAACAAGCTTTTCTTTCCGTGAAAACAAATATTCGTTTGACGGACTTTTTTTTAAAAAAAATTTAAAGATAGATCATATCTCGGTTGTTTTTTAACAAAAGCATTAATTGTTTCTACTCATTTAAATCAACTTTGTTTTTAAAATACTTAAAAGTATTCTGAATGCATATTTTTTGACTGAAAATGAAGTGATTAGTTTTTAATTGGAATAAAATATGTTTCGGTATTATAATCAGTTTCGATTGGCATTGATTAACTTTGATACAAAATTTAGGCCTGTATCAAATAGCTTAATTTAGATAATATTTTTTCTTAAAAAGCTATTAATCATTCTCTGTTGTGTAAGCATTCTCATAATCTGTGGAAAGCTTTTCTTGAAATGTTCACTTCTAGCTCTAATTACTTTCTTAATTTTATATTTTTAAATACGTAATCTAAAACTAATTTTATTTCTATAATGTACATGGTTATACATGTTTCAATTTCTTTTTAATATGTAGGTAACGATACCTGTATATATGCACTGAAATCTAATTATTTTTTAAGATGTGAACTAATTATCCTATATTTTTTAAGTTATTTCCAACTTTTCTTAAAATCCGGTGGTAGTCTTAATACTTTTAATATTTTAATTTTTTTTTTTTTTTTTTAAGACAATTTTTCATGGAATCTAAAATAACTTATTCTGTAATGTATTGACCCATTTTGATCAATGACCTTTTGCCTTCTTCAGGCAGCATCATAATCCCACGTTCATAAAACTTGGTTTTTATTAGAAAAAACTGAATCAGGTACGATTTGACATCATCATATATTGAAATTTTTACCATTCAAGGAGTTTTTTGTAAAATGAAACAAAATAATCAGATGGTGCAAGATCAGGACTATATGGTGGATGTGGCAAATCATCTAACCAAGCTCCAATAATTTTTTTTTGCCGAGGACCAAAGATGAAAGTTGCTGTGTCATTTGTCATGATGGAATGCTACATAATTCCTTTCGATTTGTCGATTCGGCGCTTTTTTTCAACTGCATTGTTTAATTTCGTTAGTTGTTCAATGTAACATCAAATTACCGTCTCGGTTGGGTGTTAAGAGTTCAAAGTAGACAATTCCTTTGTAATCCTACCAAACTGATGATAACAAAACCTTATTTTTTATGAATATCAGCTTTTGATGTTGTTTGAGTGTGATTCTAACTGGCCTGCTCCACGATCTTTTCCGCTTGATATTGTTGTAAACAACCATTTTTCATCCCAGTTGACGTCGTTTTAAAATGGATAATTTTCATTACGTTTCTTTAGCAAATCGCACTGTTAATGCGTTGCCTTAAATGCGTTTCTTTCAGTTCGTGAGGAACCATATATCGAGTTAGTTGAACATAGCCAAGTTGTTTTGTAGTGATTTCAATGCATGTATGTGATACATGGAAGCTCTGCAATCTCACTAAGTTGTACTTTGTGATGAACTGAATCGATTATTGCTTTGATTTGGAGCGTCATCAACTTCAACTGGATGACCAAGCATTGTTTTTTTCATCTTTGAGTGAAAATTGAATCAGAACGAAATTTCGGCATAACCAATTTTGACACTGCCGTTCTTTAAGGCTTCGTCCTCATAAACATCACAAACTTTTTATGAACTAGTGCATGTGTTTTTTCCTTTGCGGAAATAAAAAGCAAATATGACTTGAAAACGTTCCTTTTGATTTTGTGACATTTTCAACGAAGGCTAGCTGAAAACTACGCAATACCGATCAAAAACTTTTTTACTGATTGACAGCTATTGCCACTATCAAATAATAAAATGTGTTTTACATTTGTACTACGTCTGCAAACCTAAAAATTGAACTGACGCCATCTGTGAGTGAAATCCGCAATTACTTAGTTGCCAACCCAATAGTAAACTGTAAAACAGGAAGAATGTGAGTAAAAATAATCCTCTCGAAAAACGAAGTCCACTATATACATTATGATATTAGTGTCTGCTGCATTATATGTAAATAAAAGCAACATGTGTGTAGTAAATAATGAATAAATTAAAAGAAATGATGCAGCTGGTCCGTCGTTGATTAAATTTATTACACGAACAAGTAACAATATTCGAGCTCGGTGATTAAACTATGACGATCCATAACGAGTTAACTCGTAATTGACTTGTAAATTCAGCTTCCAAACAGCGAGTATTCTCACGAATGGCAACGAACGTGTTATGAGTTATGACTAAGGTTATGGTTTCCTAGAAAAGCGAAGCCTTTATATGGCTGTAATATTGCGGTGGACGACACCTCATTAATTTTCCTGTTCAAATCTTTCCTAGGAAATCATAGATGACCTGTTTATTTACGTTCCGCTTGCAATCAAAGCTCTTTAGGAAACTACGCCACTTGGTTAACATGGATAATATCTTTGTGATATCATTCACCATAATATTGCAACCACCAGATAAGGGCTCTTCTGTCCTAAGAAACTATAGCTTAAGTGGAGTAATGATCAATTAATACCTCCTTAAAAATATTTACAGTGTTTGAAAAAAGATCCATATTAACATGGATTTAAAGATCCATATAATTATTCCATATAACAACTTCTAGTTGGACACGACACCAACCACCAACCAACCAAAGTTTGAATTGATAACGCTAAGTTTTAAATATAATAAACAAAGAGAGAGAGGTAGCGTGCCGCACAACAGTCATCGTGCTGCTTCTAAGAGCGGAACTAATGAACAATCAATCAATCAAAAAAGAGCATCTTTTTGTCCGATCCATTGTCCTCAACGTGCACAGTACATACCTCGCTGATTGCCTTGGTACTTACCGCATGCATACCGCTGTAGCACCTTTGGCTCCGGCTGTTTTCATCTTCATAAGAAGAAGAGAATGGAAACCAAAACAAACTGGACCTCTGAAAAATGCCGCTACATCCCTGGGCTGGTCTGGTATACCGCCACAAGTAATACACTTTGTTACGCTTACCGCGCACTAACTTGGCCTACAAGGCAAAAGAAGTATACAGTAGCTTCGCATCGCTGCTGCGAAATGGCTATCGCGGCGTATCCAATCATTTTCTTTCACGGAGGATGGTAAGTAGTAATTATCAACGGACTTAGGATCACTAAAATCAAAGAAGTCAGTATTCTTAGCATGATATCCTTTCAAAAAATCCAAATACTTGAGGATTCGTTGTGGTAACCTGAGGAAGAGAAAAGAAGTAGTATCAAGATTTTTGATGGTTTAATAATAAAAAAGAGGGTGTATATGCATACATAGAATACCATATTCAAAGTCAATAAAACTTTAGCATCTCCTCTTGTCACCAGTAGTGACAAATGGTATTCTGTACAACATTATCTAGATAAAAAATACAATAAAACAGCTCTGTACACAAAGTACACTTCTTTATTTGCTCAACGTATATTGCCTTGTTAATTTGAGAGTCCTTTTTTAAAAAACAATCCAAATAAATGAGGATTCATTGTGGTAATCTAAGGAAGAGAAAAAAAAATGTAGCATCAAGATTTTTGATGTTTTAAAATATTTTAATTTGAAATTATTTTTTTCTCTCCCCTTCAGAGCTTAAATATTAGAAAGTTTTGAAATAGTGATTGCTGAAGTGTTTTAAAGTCGAATTACACACACACACACACACACACACACACACACACACACACACACACACACACACACACACACACACACACACACACACACACACACACACACACACACACACACACACACACACGCACAGAGAGAGAGAGAGAAACTGTTTTTAGACTTTTTAGTGAGGTTCTAAGTGACAAAGAAACAACAGACCCTCTATTTAAAGATGCTTCAAATGCAACAATTAAAGTAAATGTTTATATTCTTGAATATTACTAAAAATTTATTTGTATAACACTAACATGTAATTTATGTGAAAAACGTTAACATACTTCATTTACATAAACTTTTTCTCATTTGGTCAGTAATAGATAATGAAACCTGATTTTTTTTCACATATTTTATAATTAATCGGTTGTTTGGGCTACCGCCTACCACCTACCAGCCGTTTTGAATTTGTTATTGCAATGTAAATCTACTTTGAGCCTATAATATGAACAATGTAATTATTTGAATTCAGTAAAAGGCACCAGAAAGCACAAAAAGAAACGAAGCTTTCTGCAAAATCAATATTT